>JAJJMA010173687.1:47723-60696 GCA_023529015.1 Papaver nudicaule
TTTGGGTCAGTTTGTTATCCTTTTCTTGGTCATTCTAGGGATGATAAATTGTCTCCTAAGTCAGTTAGATGTGTTTTCTTGGGGTATAGTCCTTTACATAAGGGTTATAAATGTTATAATCATATTTCTGCTAAGTTACATATTTCAAGACATGTGGTGTTTTCCAGAAGAAGAGTTTTATTTTTCTGATTCCACAAATAACTCTACTTCAAATACTTCTGATTCTTTTGTTTCACATGATGACATCGATGTTGTGAGTGAAAGTCTATTGCCATCATCTTCTGTGACAGACAATGTTATAGTTACAAGGTCACATAAAGGAATATACAAACCAAAAGTGTTTACAAATCATGTCTCATCTAGTTCATTTAGATATCCTATAGATTCTGCTTTTGTGCCTATTTTGGATATTCCTTCTGAACCTAAAACATTTAAGACAGCTATTGATACAGGTGTATCTCCTTCTAGCTTTAGGAACTTAGTCGACCTCAAGTTAATTGAGGGGAAAACTCTATTTAGGAAAGGATTCCTATATAGGGAAGGATTCTTTATAAAGAAGGATGCTTAGATTAGGAAATAGATTCCTATGAGGTTTTGGGAAACCCAAACCGCTATAAATAGAGGTGCCTAGCTCATAGGTTGGACACGGAAGGCATCTAGAGAAGAAGTTTGTGAGGTAATCATTGTATTGCAAAAGCAAGCTTAGCAGATTGTGAGCGTGAAAGAGAGAATTGTAATATTGTCTTGTTCATAATCTAGAGAAGATATATTTCTTCGTTATTTTGTCCTTGTGCTACGTTCTACCTATCTTTCGTCTATTGCTATTTTGAATTCCGCCTTAATAACTCTAGTCATCAAGAGTACAGAGATTATACGTATCAGCTATTAAGGATGTAAAGTGGCAGGAGTCAATGAAAGATGAGTATATAGCCTTGTTGAAGAATGGAACATGTGTTCTTGTTGATTATGTTCCAGGGATGAACATTTTAGGCTGTAAATGGGTTTATAAGATTAAGTTGAAAACTGATGGTACAATAGAGAGGTATAAATCTAGATTGGTTGCACTGGGCTATAATCAAATTGAGGGTGACGATTATTGTGAGACCTTTAGTCCAGTAGTAAAGATACAACAGTAAGAGTAGTATTAAATCTTGTTATTTCACAGGGTTGGATTATGAAATAGATTGATGTCTCAAATGCTTTCTTACATGGTTTTCTGAATGAAAGAGCGTACATGCAGCAGCCTCAAGGATTTGTTGATCCTGAACATCCAACTAAAGTGTGTCTGCTTAAGAAAAGTTTGTATGGATTGAAACAAGCTCCAAGAGCTTGGTTTGAGAGATTTATCTCTTCTTTGGTGAAGTTTGGGTTTGCAAGATCAAAATCAGACTACTCAATGTTTGTGTATACTTCAGATTCTGCTATGATGTATGTTGATGACATAATTCTAACAGGGAGTTATGAATCCCTCATTCAGCAGTTAATTCAGTATTTGGGCAAGGATTTTACAATGAAAGATTTGGGAAATCTGAGCTATTTTTTGGTATTGAGGCAGTAAGAACATCTGACTCTCTTGAGCTGTGTCAAAGAAAGTATACTTTAGAGCTGCTCAAGAAAGCAAATATGATAGATTGTAAACCAAGCTCTACTCCAGTGGCTAAGAATACAAGAGCATCAATGAATGATGGGAATAAGTTAGAGTGTGCAAAAGAGTACAGGACTATCTGACATTAACAAGACCTGACATTTGTTTGGTGTCAATTCTGTCAGCCAATATATGCATTCTCCAACAGATGTTCACTGGCAACTAGTTTAAAGAATTTTGAGGTATCTTAAAGGTACTATTGGTAGAGGAATAACTCTTAGAAAGGGAGATATTCATTCTTTAACAGCTTTTACAGATTCAGATTGGGCTGGATGTCTTGACACTAGAAGGTCCACTTCACATTTTGTTGTATTTATGGGTACTTCACTAATTTCTTGGTCTAGCCAGAAACAACCAACAGTAGCAAGGTCTTCTGCAGAGGCTGAATATAAATTTCTGTCAGTTGCTTCTTCTGAGTTAGAGTGGTTGAAGGATTTATTCTCTGAACTGCATCTTACACTGAATCTTCCAGTTACTTTATATTGTGACAACATTAGTGCTATTTGCATGACAGCTAATCCAATTTTGCATAACATGACAAAGCATGTAGGATTTCAATTTCATGTTGTCAGAGACTTGGCAGAAAAGGGTTTTCTTCAAATATTGCATATTGCTTCTGAAGAACAGCTTGCATACTTGTTCACTAAAGGTTTATGTGCTCCCGCTTTCTCTTATTTGCTGGATAAGCTACTCAGTGGTACCTTCTCTTCAACACATAGTTCCTCTACTGAATCTGAAGGAGAAGCTGAAGAACTTACAGACTGCAAAGATTTATCTTCTAGTTAGTATTTTTTTTCTGTATTTCTTTTTGGTTTCTTCATTGAACACCCAGATATTGTTACCCTTATCTGGTTGAGGGGGGCTAATAGAGTAGAAGTGTAATAGGAGTGTAACTCAGACTCTGTCTTATTGAGTCATTCTTAACTCAGCTTCTGTCTGAGTCTGTTTCAGTGTTTGTATCAGTGTCTGTAACGGTATGTTCTGTCGGTTCATTACAGAACTATAAATACCGTTGTCTGCCAATGATTGTGTAACGGTTTCTCATTAATATCAAATTCATTACATTCTTAGCTAGTTTTTTGCCATAAGTACAAGGAGGAACATTATCTCACTCGAAACGTCTGCAACACAAATTTCAACCTTTCGTCTCGAGGAGAAGGAAAGACTACTGCCGGAGCTTCAACCCGATCACATAAATTAGGAAGACCATAGAAATTCAATAAGCCCTATAGCAATAAAAAAAACCCCTTAAGGTACACTGTTTCTTAATGCTCTACAACAATAGAGAAATTGGGTTTCCTAATGTACCTACCTCTACATTGTTGAAATATATGTCCTTTGCATAGCAGTTAAGAGACGGTTATCATCTAGGATAATGTTTGTCAGTTAGTAACCGTGAAGTCTCTTGTGTATATATACCTGTTGCAATTAGTATGTAATTGAATCAAGATTATTATCAATGTAATCTCTGTGTGTTTATGGTGTTTTACTCTCTATTCTCATCTCTATACCCTCCTAACAGTGGTATCAGAGCTAGGGTAGAGAAAGAGTAGAGAGTGATCAAATAAAGAGTGAAAAGAAATCACTGATGATGTTTTTATGATGATAATGGTGTAATGATGATGTTATGATTTTTTTTTCCTCGGCTATGTTGATGTTATGATGATGATGATGTTATGATGATGTTGATGATGATGATGATGATGTCAATGTTTGAATGTTGTCTTGTATAGAAGATACAAGAATGTAGGCACGGAATTTAAACAAAGAAAGAAAATGGAGATTCTTGATGGGTTTGAAACGAGAGAAGTTTTTGCAGAAGTGTTCATAGAAAACAGTAGTTTGATGGTAGCAAAGACCTTGGATTTTTATCTCTTTTGCAAGTTTAGCTCCTATAAGAAAAAGACTGCTCAAGAAGTGTTCGATGCCAGGCACCTATACTTATTATCAATGAAGTATCACTACGCCACATGGCCTGGTTTGTAACGTTTTTTTTCGCATCTGCAACGTTAATTGCCGTTGCGCACGTGGCAACGTCAAATAACGTTGCGCAATTTTTTTTTAACGTTGCTGTAAATATTTTTTTTTTATTAGGCAACGTTATTAACGTTGCTAGTAACGTTGCGCATGAAGGGCAAATATGACTTTTTACCGGAAAATAGATTTTCCTAAATATTTATTACCAAAAGTATTTTCCATTTTCTCTCAGCTCTCTCACTTTCTCTCGACCAGCTACACTAGGGTTCTCTCTTCCTTAGAGAAAAACCAGAAAACTCATCAATTTTTTCTCATAAATCTGTTCTTGAGATTTAATCTCGAAAGTTCAGATGACCCTAATTTATACCTTGTCTAGAATAACCAGAAAACTCATCAATTTATACCCTAATCAGTGAGAAAAATTCCTCCTTTAGGGAGAGAAGAATTCAAAACCTAATCAGTGAGGAACCATAAATCAAAACCTCTTCTTCCTAACCTTCTCTTCCTAATCTTTATCTCCTAATCAAAACCCATGTACCATAAACGTCGATCTATCAACTCGAAATTTTTGTAACCCTAGAATGAGATCTCAAAATAATCATCATTAGAATTTGTTACTGCCGTGAAAGAAAAAAGGTTTTTCTCGATCTGTATGTATAGAATTTGTTACTGCTGATAATCATATCATGTTCTCTTTACTTATTATCTTTTTTGGTTTGATTCGATTTTATAGGGTTACGAAAATTGATTTAATTTTCACTGGATTAGAAGCTTACTTGTGTTTTTAATGCATTTTATGTTGACTTTTGGGTTTTGTTATTGATCTGGTTGTACTGATTTCCTATGGTTTATTTTTGTTTAGTTTTTATTTTGGTACAGGAATGGGGTTCAAGGCTGTTAGGTTTGTGGAATCAATGTGGAAGATACAGGAGGGTTAAAGAAAGTCAAGAACAATTGGTTGCTATATGAATCTGTGTGTGAATTCCAAATACAGGGATGGAGTGTGAGCTAGAATGCAAAGAGAAGTCAATTTCTGCACCAATAAGGAACTGCACATCAAGTGTTTGACGCAAAGCCTGAACCACAGTACCATGGATTCACTTAGATCTGGTGCTTTTGGTCATAACTTCAGACCTAATACTTTGTTTTGGTCAATCCAGTGCTGAATTGATATATTTTGTACTTGATAAAAACAGTGAGTGCTTACAAGGTATATGTTTTTGTTAACACAAGGTAAAATTTTGAAAATCTGGATGTTTTAGTTTGTCAATTTAGTGCTTTTGCAGTGAAATTCAAGGAGATTTATAAGTATTAGATTCTGGGTTTTGGTTAATTTGGATCAATGTATTAATAAAAGTTTAATTCTGATGTTGTGTGTAGGGGGAAGGTGGAAGTTTGATTACTATAGCAGTTACAGTGGTGGTGGTGGTCATGGTAGAGTATCCAGGTGCTCAGACTATGGTGGTTTGTGTTTGTACTGTTGGATCAATTTCTTATGTATGGGTTAAAAGACACCTATTTGCTTTACTTTAATAGTAGCATGGATACAATACTAGCTACTATTGATCTGTCTGTATTTGTAACTTAGGCTGGTGAGACGGTGAAGGTAGCTCCTGGATACTTCAGAAATCACTTGATGGCCAAGATGTTTGATGTACCGAATATCGAAAAGTATGCCTACCTTATCAGAGAACAACGCAAGGTTCTTCACTCTCAATTTTGAACTTTTACAACTGTTTGGTTTGATTGAGTAGGTTTCTTCAGATTGTATATCAATTGGTGTTGTAATCTACAAATTCTTATGTTATGGGAAGAGGTGCTTTCATTCGATTGACATAGAATTTGTGCTAGAATTTGTGCTTTGGGCACAAGCTTGCTTGTTATTTCACAAGATTGTTGTATTTGTCTCTTTAATCCTTAACTTCTGCGAGCTGCTCTTAGAATAAGTGATATATATATATTTTAGATAGTAGTATTTTATTGTTTGAGTTGACTGAATTTTACTCAGGTGCGGTCGAGAAAGTGATAGTGATGTTGAGGACCAGGAGCATGCTAAAAAGATTCGTCAAGTTAAAGCAGTGCTTGAGGAGGTTCTTTACCTACCTCAGTTTTATAGCTTCCAAACTTTTAAATATGCATGTGTAACAATGGGACCAACTATTGGTGCATGTTGGAGACTATCTAAGGAGGAAAGAATCCAATCATGACCTGAACTCTGTTGGTTCACTAGTTCTACCAATGCCATTAACTAGTTGTTTAGCTTGTACTTTGCAAAGTTTAGAGAGACATGAATTAACATCCATATGATGCTTGCAGATCATTGACCATTTAACCAGTTGGTATTGGTTTTGTATTGTCACCAATATTAACCTCTGATATATAAAAATATTATCTGTTTTCACAAGGACATTATCAGAAAGGGTTGGTATTGACATCTATAATGTCTAGGTTTATCTCATTGTGGTGGCTGAAATTTGTGAGCTGGCCCCAAGTGTATTTTGTTTAATTTGCAATGGTCTTATTGATGGCATAATATGGTACTGGTTGTGCTTCTATTTTGGTCCTTAGTTTGTTATTGGTGTGATAATGTGTGGTTTTCGGCTGATGATACGTTGTTCCTTTTCTTAGTAGATGATGCCAACACTGCATTTCGAATACTGTCTGCGTGTAAGGTTAACAAAGGTACGGTGCAAACTTAGCGGGTTCTTCATTTTATGATATAATTTATTAATATGATTCTAAAGAATACCTGAGTTTGGCTCCCCTTTTCTTGGCTAACAATGATTTTGTGACTTTATGTCCATTATAGCGTGTTCTGTAAAAAAGACGATCATAATTCATCAAGGAAAACAAAGACCAATAGGTGTGTCCTCACAACTGTTAATAGCAATCTGATCATATCTGTTTCTTCGTTAGTGGGGGGCTTTATGTGTGTGTGGTCATGCTTGTGCTTCTGGGGTGACTAAAAGTTAGAATAGATGTAGTAACAGCAGAGTTTGACATTCATAGTTGTCGTTTCAGTGAGCTTTTGAGAGATTTTCACTGGCCTTACAAGAGACTGATTCTCTAACTTAGGCAAGAGAAAGCTATAACGAACTGCTTTGAAGTATCATAATATGTAAATTTTGAGTTCTCAGATATGCAAACTTTGGTAGCTTTAAGTGTTCAAAAACTTTGCTTTATAGTTTCCGAAAGATCAACCGAAATTTTTATAGGAAACTGCTTTCTTTTCCACCTGGTTCTTAATTTATATTTCCTTATCCACTCATCAAATCTATTCTTTATCAATGGACATGTAGGAAAAAATTGTCGACGCCTCTACAAAATCAGCATCTCACTTAGCTGCTCGGCCTAATGTTCCTCCATATGCGTTACCAATGGTGCCTATGGACAACGACGATGGCATTTCCTTTAAAGGTAAATTTTATGGAAGAGAAATGACTTTTGATGCTGCTGCTAGATTCCTTATAAGCTATCAACACTGGTCCTTTTACCCTTTTTATGGCTTACAGTCTAATACTACATACCTTGACAACTATTGCCTGACAGTCTAATACTACATACCTTGGATGATGTCGAATACGCAGACTATCCTCTGACTTTGCTTCACAGGTACATGTATGCTGATTTGTTTCGATATAAACTTGCTTTCTGCTATTTTATTATTATTTGTTGATGATTGGATATTTGAAGTCTATGGGTTGTCCAATACTCTAATGCCCGAATTATTAGCTTTGTGTGGGAATGATAATACCGGCAAGCATGATTGTTGCAGCAATAATCTTCTTTGTGCCTTTCAGTTTTGACTACTTATGGTCTGAGATTATAATTTGCAGGGGTTGAGGTGGGCAGGATTGTTGCAGTAATCATCATCTCAAAGTATGATCCAATCACAAGGTAGATGCATGGTTCTTATTGTAGAGAAACAATATAAAAAGTATTTATTTTTTGTATTTGTATTTGTACTAGGGTACAACCCGTGCCATGGGCACGGGCTTTGGGCACCCGACCTGTAGGTATTTGCTGTGTTGCATTGGCTGTGCAATATTTTTAAGATTGTCATTTGACTCATTTCCCTGCCTCATGTTTTTCAGTCTTTTTCTTTTTTTTTTTAATAAAACTTTCACCGTCTGATGCCTTAGATCTCCCATTAGATGCCCCTATTATTTGTTATCGTTCTCCCTTTTGAATGATAGCTAGGCAATGCCTTCTGAAGTCACCCAAGAACCATCAAGGATGAGTATACGGTTTAACTGAATCCTCGAAGTGTTAAGTTTCTGATGGAAAAAAGTATACACACAAAAAGAATGAATATTAGGTAACAATTTTTTTTCTTAATAACAATAAACACCAAGTAAATTTTTCATCTCCACATCCGCTGAGGTTTCTACGACAACAGTAATTTGAGATCATTTTTTCTGTTTTCGGAAAAATAACTCGAATACAATTTGATTTAGCAATAAAAACAACAAACTTCTCACTTTCAAGTTACTAAAAAAGATACTACATAAAATTACACCCAACCTCCTCATTCCGTTGGACTCTCAACATCCTCTAGCTTACCCACAGACAAAATGGCCAAATTGGCCAAATTGGCCAAAATGACTTGTGTGGCAATTTTACACTTGAGAAACATAAGAATAAGGGAGCACCGACAACAACATATTCAGTTGTGTAATCATTCTTTTTCCCGTCTGCAGGCCTCTAGTTTCTCATAGTATCTTTATTGCTATTTCTTGGAAGAAATATTCAATGATTTACGAAAAAAGTTATTAAACTCACTAAACATCATCTAGAGAAACTATAATAGGTGACCCCAAACTGCTTGATAAAAGTGTGTTTCGTTGATCATCACCATTTCTTCATTTCAAAACTGCCCTCTCACTTGACATTCGCTTCTCCTCTAAGGCAACCATAGCAGGTTCATAAGCTGTACATAAGGTCAAATCTGTGAAGCTCAAATAATAAAAGAGAAGATGAAAAGATGGATCTCAGATTCATAAAAAATATAATTCTCGTTACTTAGAGATAGGCTCATTCCTAAAGAATGGTTCCTCAATTGAATCCGTGTTGGTAGAAAGTCCCATGTCTTTCCCTGCTTTGTTGCCAAAGCATCCACGCGGAAAAAGTAGTGATGTCATTTGCAACTTACTTAGAGATAGGTTCATTCCTAAATGATGATTCCTCAATTGAATCTGTGTTGGTAGAAACATGTGTTTAACCAACCGGAAAAAGGAATTTACAAAAAAAATAAATAATAATAATAACGATTTGGTCGTTTTATAGCTACACCCATCACTTCGGGCCTACAGGTACGTACCACAACTGGGATGCTAAAAGAGCAAAAGCTATCATGTTTTTCTTTACTGCATTTTTTTTTCGAAATTAGGAAAGTAAGAAAGGCAAATTTTACGAACCTGTTTGTCGCTCCAATCACAAAAACACCTAGTCATATATCAGCCCCATTTAGCTCTATAGGTAGCGGAAATTCCAAACAAAAAATCCAAATCCATTTACACCAGCATGCTGAATATGTGAAATATAGCATACTGGCTATAAAATATATCTTACCTGGATCAAAAGATGCTTCAATAATTAACTCCCATGTCTTTCCCTGTTTTGTTGTCAAAGCATCCACCCGGAAAAAGTAGTGATGTCAGTTGCAACTTAGAAAATCAGGAACTGTATGATCATAATGTTTCTGATAGCATGCAACAAAAGATAACCACCGATTAGAATAAAAGAAGATAATAGGGTCTAATAACAGTGTTGAGTTCAACAAAGGGCAGCAATTGTGTAGTAACAGTGTACTGCAACAAATATACAACAACAAAAAAATCTGCAAGGTGTACACAACAAATGAGATAGGTACGGTAATATAACTTTATTGCATCTGTAATCACATCATATGATCAGGCTTCGCAACATAAAATATGAAGGTAACAATCTCATGACTCACACTGTCAGCATTCCACATCCAAATTTTCACATATCAAATATCCAAGTGAAGTGAAAATTGAAATCATTAGATGCAGATGTGCTTAGCCATGTAAGATGTAACACCCGAAAATGGGAGAAGTTAGCTTTATCAGAAAAAAGAATGCATGGAGAACATGTCCAAGCATTCTCCCATGGAGGGAAGTACTAACGTGTGGGAAATTTGTTTCATCCTTGGCAGTTATAGCCTTGGCAATTAGAGTTTTACCACAACCAAGAGGTCCATCAAGAAAAAAAATTCTTACTCCAAATCTATGCCAAACTCTTAAAGAAGCGAAGCAAATGATAGTTTGCAAAAATTGGTGAATCATGGGTTAGATATCATTTCAACAGCCAAAACAAACAAAATGCTTTGTGTGGCCGGAATGGCTAGCCAATCAAGAGAGTATATATAACAACATATTTTTTTTATGCCAATTGGGAATTTGAATCCACAGGTTCATGGCTGAAAATCATGTGCCTCCGGTTGAGCTAAGACATATTGTAACTATATTTTAATAAGAGGAATGATTCATAATGAAAAATAAATCTTAATATACTGTGTACCTTAGTGAACCTTAGATATCATTTAAAAAAAAAAAACGGGATATTGTATAAGTTGATTCGGATAATCCGAAGTGAAATTCTTTTGATTGGTCCAACAGCAACAAAATCCGGAAAATATAAAACAACTCTCTAATGTACTTGAGGAGTTGCATTTTCTTTGTCTTTAGCTCCGTAAGTGCCCTTTTGAATGTTAATTATCATTGACAAAAATTAAAAAAATAGCATAACTGGAATGTATAAAGAGGAAAAGGATGAGGTCTAGTGTTTACTTTACATACCTACGCATTGCATTTTTTTGTCTTTAGCTCCGTAAGTGCACCTTCGACCACATTGCTTGGATGTTAATTATTATTGACAAAAATAAAAAAATAGCACTACCGATTGTGCAAAAAGGAAAAGGATGAGGTCTACTGTTTACTTTACATACCTGCAAATTACGAACATCACACAAAACTTCTCTTACAGTTGACAATCGAACCTGCATAAATATTGAAAATGCGACTTTAGTCTCAGGAAGAATACTGGTTTATGCCATTGCTTGACCGAACCATTGCATGTCAGACCATTTAAAGCTTATAAGAATATCATGCTTATAATTTTCCTGGCCCAGCAAATTCATTTAAAGCTTGATTCCACCATCACATATCAGAGAACACGCACAATAAAAAAAATTACCCAACCACAATGTATGGAAACAAATGTAGTTCTTATGTCAGTTAAATATATAATGCCTTTCATTTAACTTCTTGCTTACTATACGCGGTACCTCCATAACCGAAAGAGTTTCGTGGAGCCTCGTTAAGGAGTTAATCTTTTTCATTGAGTTCATGGATGGTGCAATCTAAGGGTGCTGCCTTTCTAAAATCAAGGTACCAAGACTAACATAAAAGTTTGATGGAATTGAGTTGAATCTTAAAGGTGTGAAATTTAAAGAAAATAGTCTGTTTCATATCTAAGTAAGGACCCTTTTATAGCATCTGTCCGAGTTGGAAATTTTTTATGCTTGACACAGAAATAAAACATGAGTTTAAGACTTAATAATGAGGAATAAGATCCACCAATTGCACCAATTCAAGTTTGGTAACTCTTTGTTATTCAGTCTTCTAAACTCTCAGGCACATTGTGAACAATTCCCATGACTTAGTGTGACACTGTTAGAGTATGCATGTTGACTATTTTTTACATCCTAGTAAAAAATCAACCATTTATGAGTTTAAAATTCAATGTCAACGAACGGATAACCATATATTGTATATAACAGTGATATTGATAATTGAATAATGCTACTGTTTCATTTTTATGAAGATACTTTTGGACAAACAAAAAGGATTGTTGAATAAAAGGGGAGTATCAAGAAGAATACAATAGACACGTACCTAATCAAGGTGATAAAAGGTGGACGAAAGAAATTGCAAAGCATATATCAGAATACGTATACTACGACTGAGAGGCATTCAGAATTTCCCTTGCTCCAGTAATAAAGTCTGAAAAAAGAAAATTTAATAAACTCGAATACACCATAAGTGGCTGCAATTTTCTAGAAATCATATAACAAAGAAAGAGGAACCAAGCCAACAACTGTAAAAAGAAATATGAAATGCCTAATTCTGGGGAAACTTTCTTTATGCTTAAGTGTCTAAACCATAGCAATTGACATCAGAAAATCTACCAGAATATGTCTAAAGATATGGAAACTTCTTCATCTGCTTCTTGTAAGAATCAGAAAAACAACAACTGAGATTGATATTATTTGATATTTTTTCCCAGACTAAAGAGTAAGCAATCAAATTTCAGTTAACATATGGAATGACCGAGGGATTTTCATCTTACACAACGATAAACGAAAAGGAACAAATAAAAAAAAGCTTACCCAACGCTCTCTAGAGAGACCGAGAAATGAGATTATACTTGCCAAGGCACGGCTTTATGTGAGTATCGAAGGTCTCCATTCCATGAAATCGTTAAGTTTGGACCTGATTTTCTTTTACTTGATTCCAGTATTTACATAGTTCATAGACAGTTGAAACCCCAAAATCAGAAAACCCCCCAATTCCGAACTTTGAAGAAGAAGAAGAAGAGAGTGAGTGTGATTTACAAAGAGGAACCATATTATTTGAATCATATTTGCAGCTGATCAAACCCTATTTACCAACCAAAGAAAAATCCAAAAATTGTCAGCGCAATCACCCACAGACAGAAATAAAATGATGTATATATTCAAAGCTAATCAAAAAACAGAAATCAAAATCTTGAACCCAAAGAGAAATCAAAGCTAATCAAAATGTTTTCACTTACAAACTGAAATAAAATGATGAAACTTAGAAAACCAAATAATTTCTTAATTGAAAATCGGGAGAAAAACGAAAATTATTAGACAAATTAAAACCCCAAATGAGAGAGAGAGAGAGAGAGAGAGAGAGAGAGAGAGAGAGAGAGAGAGAGAGAGAGAGAGAGAGATTTATTCGTACCCGGAGAGGAGATTATGAAGAAGAAGAGAAAATATCAACTTGAGAGATTAACTGTTTTCTCACCAAAAATCTGCAATAACAGAACCACAAACTAAGAAACACAATCGATGAACAACGTAATCAAATACAAATTTCAGAAATAAGAAGAAAACAAACGCAGACATACTCAAACTTGAAAGAGTAGGGTAAAGAAATAAGTGGGAACCTATTGAGCTTTGATGTTAACGGAAACTCTAATTAAGATTTTCAGTAACGGAAACACAAAGTGAGAAGAAGTGGGTGTAAGAGGCAGGTGAGAGAGAGGAGACAGTTAATCCAAAGAGGGCAAATAGGAAGAAAC
>JAJJMA010173687.1:60706-95736 GCA_023529015.1 Papaver nudicaule
CGTCCAAGCTCAAAAACACCATTCGCTCTTATAATATAGATTTGTATAGATTTGTAATACATTTTTTTTAATTTAAATACAATATTTAGTATTTTTTGTAATACAATTTTTTTTTAATTTTAATTAAAAAATCCGCAACGTTTATAAGCGTTGCCTAAATTACAGAAAACGTTGCTCTAAATAAATTCTGCAACGTTACTTACGTTGCTTTAAATAAAAAAGTGCAACGGAAGATGCAACGTAAATTCCGTTGCTTTAATTAATTAGAGCAACGTTAATAGACGTCACGAAAAATTTGTGACGCCGTATTCGCAACGCTAATAGACGTTGCTTTAATTCTGCGCAACGTCTATAAGCGTTACAAACAGGCCCCTGTGGCGTAGTGTATGCATAAAAAGGCAGTTGGCAGTCCAGTGAATGAAGCATGTACAATTTGTTTCACGTCATCCAACAAATAGAAGAAAACAAATGTTCTAGCAAGTTGGGCAGATGACGGATTCGAAACAATTAAGGAATCATGTGCAAAGAGCAACTGAATTGTTCAATCGGTATTGATGATTCATGTATGGTTTAGAATTGTAAATTGAACAGTTTATACATGTTCAATTTAAGGGAGGATGTTGAAATATATGTCCGTTGCATAGCAGTTAAGAGACGGTTATCATGTAGGATAATGTTTGTCAGTTAGTAACTGTGAAGTCTCTTGTGTATATATACCTGTTGCAATTAGTATGTAATTGAATTAAGATTATTATCAATGTAATCTCTGTGTGTTCATGGTGTTTTACTCTCTATTCTCATCTCTATACCCTCCTAACATACATCATCAATGTCTAAGGTCTGAATGACAAGCCTATATGCTTGTTCATGTGTTCTTGGTGGTGATTTTGCTCCTTTCCATGCTTCCAATAGTTTGACATACCTTCACAAATTTTACTCACAAATTTCAAATTTGGGGTCTTTGACTGAGAACAGGTTTAATAAAGTAGTACTAGTTACCATGTAGTTTGAGCTTCCATTGATGATGCAACATGCCCACTAAGCTGTTGAGGTACCTGAGAAGTGATATCAAAGTGGAAAAGATCATGAGCTAGAGCTGAAACACCAACAGTAGCAGTGGAGATACCATGGTGACCCAATAAGTCATATTCTTGAGTTGGTGTTGGGTTGAAACAATTCCCAAATAGAAACCTTAGAGCATTTCCCATTCTCTCTAGATTGAACTGAAAAAAATAGTACTTGAAAAGAAATGAAGAGAAAAAAAAAACTTTAAGGGAGAAGCAGAGTATCAAATGTTGAACAGAGAGAAATGAAAGCAGTTAAGAAGAGGAGAGCAGAAAAAATGCAGATGGGAAAAGTGTAATTTAGGGGCTGCAGAAAAAGTGCGAGCCCCTCACTTTTACTTCAAATATCCGGCGTGATGTGCTAAGGGGTGTATGAAAACAACCCTTGTATCCTACTGCAGCCTTTAAATCAGCTTTCGTTAGCTAGCATTTCCATCGTGTCTGAAAACTATCTACGACCCTGGCTTGTAAACTGAATTTGTCCAAGTGGTCAAAGATCTACGTCAAGTACGTTGGCATATGGTTCTTGCTTCAAGACATGCCGGACATATTTTACGACCTAGTGACCAACACATCAAAATCCTTTTTTCTGGGCTTTGACAGTCATAAGAGATTAAAAAGAAGCCCACTGGTTTTGTTCTAAAACCCCTTAATTGGGATTCGCTACTCGTAACCCTAAATTCGATTTCTTTCTCATTTCAATTCGAAAGCAACAGCAATGGCGATTAGCAGTGCAGCCAGTTAAAGGGAAAAGGATACTACATCTGCTGCTGCATAAACACCAAGTAGGCATACAAATCGTAATACTACCTTTGTTGATTTCATATCTTAATTATTAATTTTTCTTCCATTTCTAAGATATTTTTTTTTCAATGTCACTACTCTCACTTTCTATTAACAAAGCCAGTAACCATGTCTTGGTATAGAGATCCTCAATTGTTTATAGATAAATTTTATTACGTAAGAAGAGTTATCAGCGGGTTGGAGTTATCGTTCGAGGGAAAATACAGGTTCATGGAAGGCCTTTTACATGTTCAATTATATCGGTTGTATTGGTTGTTCAGGTTGTACAATTCGAAGCGGTTGTATTGGTTGTTCATCCTCGGGATCTTCCACCACCGGTAAGTCAACCAATGGTGTATCCTCTGGTTGATTCTCTGTGGTTGTAATGGTTGCATCCTCTGGTTGTGGTACATCACCAGTTTCTTCAACTGCAGGTGCTGCATTCTTTGGTTGATCGACATTAAGCTTACTAGCAGCTTTACGACTGGCCGCACTCAAAGGTGCACCGCCCTCTCGACGGGCACAAGGGCTAACAGGTTTGGCCGCAGGATCAACAACAAGATCTTGTTTGTTTTTTTACATGCTCCTTACCCTTAGCCTGGGAACGCGATTTTGCTCTCGCAGCGCTAGATCAAATATGATCTAGCAGCGTGCGGGCCGTTGGATGGCCAATCCAACGGCCATGATGCTTTGAATTCATTGTCGGCGGGATGAAAAAATTCGGCGGTAATTTCACTGTCGGCGGGAACCATCACGGCCGTTGGATTGGCCATCCAACGGCCTACACGGCGCTAGATCAATTTTGCTCTAGCAGTGCTAGAGCAAAAAATTTTTCCTTAGCCTGGGGTGTGTTGGGGTTGGCCTTCATATTATCCTTATAACACAAAAAAGAAACAAATCAACAGTTACACATACAACAATCGGCTCAAATAACACAACAGGTAAACCGATTGTTAACATAAGAAAAAAAATCGGTTTACATTTGTGTAAACATAAACCGATTATATTTTCTGGCTCAAATCATTCGGCTATTATTGATGTCTATATACAACGATTAAGGCTAAAAACATTTACAGGAAAATCAACATTTATCAACTAACTTAATCGGCAAACAAAGTAAACAACTTATAACGATTATATTTTCTGGCTCAAAACAATCGACTTTTATTGATGTCTATAACCAACGATTAAGGCTAAAAAAACTTACAGGAAAATTAAGATTTATCAACTAACTTAATCGGCTAACAATAAACAACATAGAACAATTATAAAAACAAACAAACGGTGAACATAAGTATGAACATAAACCAATTGTGACTAATTATAAGTAATCGACTTAAGTGTGACAACATATATACCGATTGAGACAAATTCAATTCGTTGATTATTCATATGAACTTGTAACGATTATGCCCTAGAATCCGAACAAAAAAAAATTCAAATTTTAGAGGGAATTATAATCGGTTTATATTCAATTGAATATAGAACGACAAGAAATAATCGGTTTAAAAACATACATATATATAACGATTGTTGTTTCGTTGCAGTTACAGAAGATGAACACGATGAATAATCGGTTTATAACTACAGTAACATAAAACGATTCTAGATAACAATTGCAAACAATTGGGTTTTAAATCATCAATTTCGAGTGAAAAATCAACCAAATTTCAAATAGGTTAGTGGAAATACCTCATTGTCATCACAATTGGTTGTTTATGCTTCTCTTTAAGAGCTTCTAATTCTTCTTTAGTCGCTCTCTTCTTATTCGGCGTCGACGAAGAAATTTCGTAAACTTTCTGTATATCGATTCCTGAATCTTTGAATGTTCTAGGGTCCGGTCCTTTGTTCTTCTCTCTTTCCATCGCGTTTTTATAAAAATTAATCGCGATATTTTTTTTTAATCGTCGATTAATCGACGATGTTTTGGTTTTGAAAATGATGTGAAAATGAAGTAGAAGAAGAAGAGGAAGAAGAAGAGAATCGGTTTATGTTTTAGGAAAATGAAATTTTGATTAAGAGTTTTGGGTTTTAATTAGAGAAGTTATTGTGGGGGCATTTGGGTATTTTCGCTACTTTTTAGTTGTCCCATAACCACCTCTAATAGATGGGTTTAAAATTTCATGGGGCCAAATTATTGTCAATGGGCCCAAATTTAGCCAGGAAAAGAAAACCTTCCTTTAAAAAAAAAAAGTAAACTAGGCAGGCCAATAAAAAAAAATGTACATCTCCAATCTCTTTTCTATACAAAATTTGGAGACTATGAACTTAAAAGGGATGGGAATTACCAAGCAGGCCAACTTCTCATCTTTCGCACCCTTACTTTGCGAATTTCAGCAGAAGAACAAGTGCGAAATACCTTGAGGGTGCGTCCCGCGGTGATTAAGCTGACTATATCCCATCACCATGTCACAACGTCGGATGTTTAAAGAAGAAAATTGGATGCTTTAGTTATAGTAAATTGTTATTGTGTTCACTGCAAACAAATTCAAGAATACTTTCAGTAAGAAACAAAAAATATATATTCAAATACAAAAGGTATAAGTCATATAAATACATGCTAGTTTCCTTTTAGAATAGAACAAAGATGACATTCACACAATAAACACAATAGTAAAAAACACAGTATAAATCACATATGGAAACACATGAATATTGTGAATCAGATATGATAAAAATATGAGATGTATTAGAATTAATCACTTACAATTATACCACGTCATAACTCTGGGATAACATATAAAAGATATCATATATAACATAAACAAGATAACATTAAAAAGATATATGTGTGAATGAAATTTAGAGGGTTAGAAAATGATATAAGTGGAATGATAGAATTTGCTCATGATGTGGAGAGTTATATTTGTAAGTGTTTTAGTTTTGAAATGTAAATATGTTACTAAGTTATCCCTTTTCGAAAAATATCTCTTGTCTTATGTTGGGCGTCCTTATACAGTTGTTAGTTGTAGCAAAGCATATATATCTTTGTACTCATTTGTTTTTCAGTCAGAATCCTCGTGTCTTTTGAATTTTCTTAAATTTGTGCACAGGACTCTGAACGCATATGCTAGATAGGCTCAATGCTTGATTTATTCTCATTTATCTGATAATTGGTTCAGAATTCACTTGTTTAAGTTGGATTAAGGGAAGTTTAACAATTAATTAATCATCCAAATAAAATTACTTCGAAGAAAACTTTGAGGGTAGGAAAAAGGATTTCGAGAACGTTAAAACTTCTATTTTACAATTGTGATAATGTGTTAAAAATATGGCTAGATTTCGGCTAGCTCCTCTATGTAAAAATCAAATTAAGGTTTTGTATTTTTAAACAACTTGTAAAGTGCAGGCCAACATGAAGCAACAAATAGTAACTTGAACTTCGATGACTGAAGTTACCGCTAGTATGAAGGGATATAGTGATCATCATAATTTCTCTATTGTGGCATTATTTTATTTATTTATTTTTGTTTGGTCTTCTATACCCGAATGAAGGACCAGATCATGCTTCAGATGATTTGTCGAGTGAGTTTGATAAAAAAAGATTGGCATCGAACGCTTTATGTATAACACGAAATATGAAAAGGAATAACGATGTTTATAGACTAAATTTTGTAAAGCGCACTGTCGTAATTTTTAGCATTGATGTTTCTAAACATCCCCATTATTTCCATTAACGTTGTCTCATAAGTTATAAAACCACGTGATACTCGAGCCATAAAACTTAAATTATGATCACATCTATGGTGAGTCATATTATTCTATCCTTTTCGTTCTTCTACGTATAACCATGTATCAACCTTGGTAATGAACGATCTCACTAGTCTGGCCTGCCTGGATATTTATGGGCTTTAGACGGCCAAAAGCCCATCAAAATTTGTTACGGAGGAGGACATAAACACATGAAAAAATCTTGAAGATTGTTAGATGTTTTATGGAATTGGAGGGAGACGGTGAAGATAGTTGAAAAATGAGAAGAAGATCAAATGAACTCAAGGAAAGCTGCAGAAAACCAATGAAGGTTATGGTTCTTCATTATCTGCATATGATCTTTTTTTCCTAGGTGCTCATTTTGTCTGGGCTTTCAGTTTAATGGTTCTATTCAATGGCCGCGACTATTGGCAAGGCACTAGTGGAAAAGGAGTGTTTTAGAACTGACCAGGGCTTTAGTAAAAGGACTGACCTGGCCCGTTCCGCGTATAGCCCAGTCAAAAGCCGTCCTTTCGCTGATAAAAACACAGAAAAATTAAAGATGCGTTTTCATCTGTTCTTTCATCAACGGTAATGATCAACTCATTTATTTCAACGGTGTAGATGAAATTAGTCCAATTTTCGTCAGTAAAAGCAATAGAAACAGAAACAGATCTCTTTATTGTCTCTCTCTCTCTCTCTCTCTCTCTCTCTCTCTCTCTTTTTCTCTCTCTATCTTCCTCTGCTAGCAAAAATAAGGACTTCAATGTTTAGATATGTTGAATCAGCAATTAAAAGAGTATCATCATCTTCACCATCTACTAGTACATCTTCTACTCATCAAAATCATCGTTAGTCCGAAAAGTTGCAGTATTAGGTGTTGCTGGTGGGATTGGTCAACCTTTTAATTCTTTTAATGAAGCTTAACCCACTTGTTTCTAGTCTTTCTCTGTCTAATATTGCTTGTTGCTGCTGATATTAACCATATGAACACCAGATTTAAGGTTTGTTACTCTCTCTCTCTTAGGGTTTTGTTTTTTTATCAGATCTGGTTTCAGAATTGATATGTTTCTGTTCGATTGAGTTTAGGCTGCTGGATATATGGGTGAAGATCAATTAGCTCAAGCTTTAGATGGATGCGATCTTGTTATTATCCCAGCTGGATATACGTTAGGTTTACACCAGAACAGGTTGAACCTTTGGAAAGGGTTTTAGAATATAGGGTAAAAAAACTTGATTTTTGTTTACAGATTAAAATCTCTTTTTGTGTTCTTCGAAATGCCAGTTCATTGGTTTGCTTTGATTTGTATTTCGGATGTATGGCCAAGATTTGTGTTCAGCTTGAATTTAATTGGATTTGTATTTGAAAATTTTGGGGATTTCATTATTTTGATAATAACTTTCATGAATTTGCCTGGATGAAACAAGTTATTGTCGTTAAAAGAATGATCAATATTTGTTGATCCAATAGATGTATTTCCTGACATTCTGCCATGGGACTTTAACTTTATTACACAGGCAAAAGACAAACACAAAAGTTTGAATTTGGTTTTGCATTTTACAGTGATCTTATTAGTTCTTCCTTGTGCTCAATTACTGAATTGTTGTACTGAGTTATTATTTTAGTTTGGAAATTCCGCAAACTTAACTTCAGGTTGCAAAGATGGCTAATTTTATCTTGATTGCTCAAGGACATTCTTTATATGTTTTCCTCTTCAGATGTCACGAAAAGCAAAGAACAGAAGCATCTCGTCTCCAAGCGGGGAACAAGAAGCTGACTGCCATGAACTAGCTGTTGATGGAGGAAAATGACCGGCTTCAGAAGCAGGTCTCCCAATTTGTTTATGCAAATAGATACATGAAGACGCAGCTGACTAACGTAAGCCTTTATTGTAGTTATAATCTGCTACATTGTCTTTTAAGCAGTTCTTATAGTTGTTTACTCAATCTCTATTATCTTTTATCATTGCAAGTAAGTACACAAATCAGTCTGAGGAATGCATATGTTCTTCTGATGAGAAGTTAAGTATATCAACTAATTGTCTTTATTTTTGGTTGCAGGTTAAAAATTAGTGTTTGAAATTTATTTGTATAGATAGATTTGCAGGTACTGCATGTTGCTTGTTTCTTTTTGTGTATATTAGAAATTGATTTGTGATAGTTTCGAGTACTATGTTTTCGATATGTTGTACCAATTTTGTAGTTCCAGTACATGAGATGATGGGATTTTTGTACTCTGAAATGTTTAAAGGTCACAATTGTTAAGAACCCTTATTTTGGGCAAGTTTGTGTCTCAATTTTTGAGTGTTTGACTTTCAAGGTGTATGTATTTATATGGCATCGTTGCATTGCTGATGTTGAGCTGCAGATGCCGAGTAATAATGAAATTATGATGTCTTTTCGTAGGTTTTTACAAATTGCAATTGTTTTACTTTGGTATGGTAGTACCAAATTTGTATTTGGATAGACCCATGACATGATATCTTAATAAAAGTTTAGTTAGGTTATGAGATGTCACAGACACAAATGTTTTTGGTGTATGAGATAA
This sequence comes from Papaver nudicaule, assembly GCA_023529015.1. Classification (NCBI taxonomy): domain Eukaryota; kingdom Viridiplantae; phylum Streptophyta; class Magnoliopsida; order Ranunculales; family Papaveraceae; genus Papaver; species Papaver nudicaule. The sequence continues at coordinate 68,792 of JAJJMA010173687.1, forward strand.
GAGTGTCAATAATAATCTTTCAGTGTACTAGGCGTCCAGTCTCATCTTGGTATGTAGCTGTTAAGATGAAATTTTGCAATTTATAACAATTTTTGCTTTTTGTTTTTATTAATACTGACTCGGGTGTTTGCATTTCTCTTGTGAAGATCAGCTGCAGTAGCGCGCTACATAGGTTTTGAAGCACAATTCTGAAGCTACTTTTGTGAAGGCACTTTTGTGAAAGCTCTCACACTTTCACAAAAGTCTTTTCACATATGAAGGAGAAAGCTCAACTGGCCATTTAACTGGTTTGTCATGGCTTTGGGTTCCCATGCCTATCATTGCGCACATGGCTTCCGCACTCATTCTAATGTTACTGTTAGAGCTGGGTGTCGAGATGTGTATTCATCATAATCTTTTAGCAACATCAGGTTTGCCTCATGTTCATTCCGCTTCCACATGAATTCTTTTCTATTTTGTGAGGTTATTATGTTGACATACATAGATGTTGAATCTTAGTTAACTTCATAAATTAGAAATGTGTACCTTTAACCCAATCACTAATTTCGTTCCCTGTGAATTTGTTTACTATCATCTGTGGTGGCCTTGCAAGCGTATATGTATTGAGGGGTGAACTATCTTTATGTGTTTCAGGCTTTCATAGTCTATATGAATGGTACCGCTCAATTGAGAGTGAACACTTCCCAGACCCAACGGGACTTCATCCTCGTATGGAACAATGGACATTTTGCTTTTATCCAGCATGCTTTAAGTACCTCATGTCTGCATTTGACGTCCCAGAGGTGAGAAAAATACCTTATTGACTAGGAGCATACATTTTCATATGTACTTGGCTTTCAAATAGTTCTATGTCAGGATAGAGAAATTGATTAGGAGACATTTTCACGTCATGGCCGTAACGAGAAGTGCGATATGCAAGAATGGGATTCACTCGCTTTCTCGTGGGCTTGCTATCATTTACTATGCTTCAGTTTTTCTCGTGGGTCTTTTCGACCCATGTGGTCTCCTTGGTGTTTGGGAGCTACTTATACATCTGCATTAACTGGCTCCACATACACTTCGATGGAGCCTTCTCTTCTCTGCGAATTGCAAATTACAAGTCATTCAACCGTTTTCACATTACCCGTGACGACGACCTCGAAGTATTCACTCTTGCAGTCGATAAGGTAAACATGTGTGTGTTGGTTGTTAATAACCCGATGGGATGTCAGAGTTAGTGGGTCATGTTTCATTGTTTAGGATGAAAGGATGAAATATCTGACTACATTCATATTCCTTCTCTCATATTGTCTTGTTGAAACCTGGCAATATATTTTGGTTTGTTTCAGATTGCTTGATTAAAATCGTATTTATGTCTTGCAGGTTAGACTTTGAAAGAATGATGTTGAAGAAGTTCTTGAATTCTAGTTGACTACAACATCCCAATCAGTGCAACATTGAAGAACTCTAGTTGTAAGAACTTACTATAATTACTAGTTTGAATCTTTTTATTTTTGTTGATTTTGTTCATGAATTAATGCCAATTGAATTCAGCTGTAATTTTAATTATTGTAAGGTACAATGTATTCAGATTCATTTATGAATGGTGATGGGTTTAGATTTATGGAATCAAGTTTTATTTAGACTTGCATTTTATCTCAGCTCAGTCAGAATTGTACAACTCGAATTCAAATTTGCTGAAATGGAATCAAATGAGCTGTTCACCTATTATTAGCATAATATTTATTATTATTTAAATCCAACTGAAGGACTGTTTTTCACAGTTCTTATAAAGAACGAGCTAAGACAGTTCTATTATAAAGTCTAACAAAATCCATCCTTTTTGAAAAGGACGACAATAATAGAACTGTTAATAGCCCTGACTAGAACCGTTCTTTTTCTCACTATTAGAACTAGCAGTTTTAAAACGGACGTATTCCACTAGTGAGAACTTATTGAATCCATCGTTTGGGCTTATAACAAATTAAAAGTTGCTCGTGCTACTCAGCCTAGAGCCTTGAGCAGTTCTCAAATGAACGACCATGTTCAAATTCAAGGTTATGACTTTATTATGACTACTGATAATTAATGAAAACGAATTGAAGCACTATGGATTAAAACAACAAAAATTGGATCATTTGGGACTGAAATCAGTAGCTCATTTGCCTGGCTAATTTAGGGGCGAGCCCATTTTTAATAGGGCCGACCAGTTCTTCAAATATCCCACCCCAGATTTGCGTAAAATTGTCATGGTTTGGACCCATAATCATGACAATTTGGTCCTTATTCGTCATGGTTCTGGCAGTTACCTTGACGATTTGGGTTGTGATCCTTGTCTCGTGTTGCATAAAACACCAAGCCACAGTAAATGCCAATTTCTCTGATGTCTGACCCACGATGTTCAATAAAGGCAGATTGTACTTATTGGTTTTATAAGTGCAATCCATCATCAATATCTGAGGGAAGCACAGAGCTAATTCTATCATCTTGGGATGAGCTAGGAAAATGTGTGTTACCTTGTCTTTCATCCCGACCCTTTGATTAATGTAATAGTTGTGTTTCTCTGCCAACCAAACCGATTGTTGCATAACCAATCTTCCATCCTATTCCTCCCTTCGTAACATTGCTCTAGCGTTGTAAATTTGGGATAGTGTGGAAAGGTTGCCTTTGAACTTCTCTTTAATCACACTCAGAATCTTTTGCGGTGCAATTCCTTTCATCTCCCTCACTATATCAATTTCCGCTTGACTCAACTTTGCAACATAAGCATATCCAACAAGAGAATCAGGTTCCGGATGGTTGTGCCAACCACATGCTATTCTATTCAAATACCACCTATTGTCACTACCCCTCTTCTTATTGAATATCATCCTGAAAGGGCATTCCGTCTTCTTTGAGTTAGTCCTGGACACTTTTCGCTTGGTGGTCTTCCGCACGTACACATCACCCTTTTTCCTGTGACTTTCAAATTTGCATCCATGCTGGCAAATCATTTGAACATAAGTCTTTCCTACACTGTTACTCTTCACAACCACACACATTATTTCTTTTGCTTTCGTTTTAGCCCACTGTATCGCTTCATCTCTACTTTCCCATGTCTACATTAACAAAGATGATAAATTTCAAACAAAGGACAAAAATCAAGTGACATGGAAACATGTGCGAAAAAAACAAAGGTGGCATACCTCATTAGTGATATAAAAGTCGGTGGTATCTTCAGTTCTCATTTTGAGGGCTTCTGGTTGATTGTCTACTTCCTCCGCATCCAACAACGGTAACTACAGAGAAAGAGGTCGTTAGAGATACCACATGAGTCGTCAAGGTTGTTTCAAATTGTATGCCGACTTAAGTATTTCAAAAGGAAATCGTCACGGTTTTCAAAAATATCATGACGATTAATTTGGTTTTTGGGACAGAGAGGATATTTTTGAGACCCCAAAATCGTCACAGTTATAAACACAACCATGACGAGCCGCTTTTAATGGCCCTACGTAAATTTGCATTCTATAAAATCGTCATGGTTTGGACCAAACCAGTGACGATTGTTCATCTCTGAGTGTGTTTCAAATACAGAGTCGTCATGATGATAAAAAATTCCTCGACGATTTACAAAATCGTCGAGCTTTCGACACAGAGTATGACGACTCTGGTTTTGAAACATGCACGATTTTGAAGACTTAAGGAATTTGACATACAATCACGACATTTTAGGATGCATATCTCGTTGTATTCACCATTAGGTTTTTCATTTGAGTGTTTTTGAGACTCGTTTGCATCAAAAGGATCTTCATACCCAAGAGAGTCTTGTTCTTCATTGTACAATCGAGTTTGATCGTGCAACATATCCATAGCGGCTTCATCTTCTATATTATTGAAACATGATTGATCAACACGACTTAAGAGAAACTCACGATCGTTTTTAGGACTTGAATCACTCATTTTGGGTAAACCCAAGTTTTTCCCCCCTAAACTCTCTCCTTCTTCTCTCTCCAAACAAAAAATTCTAATTTCAATTTTTTTTTGATAACCATAATATAACCCTTCACACTAATAATCTTTGCTAATCAAATTTAGTTAACATATAATCATATCATTAATCTCTACTAATCAAGGGTTGTTTTGTATTTAAAAAATATATTTCATATGGGATGACCTTTTTACTTCATTGTAACCTATTTTGTATTAGCACTCGCCCCTATTAAAAAAGAGCTCGCCCCTAAATTAGCCGGGCTCATTTGGACTGCTAAACTATGAGTTTGTTAAAAAAGACATGTGCCACATTGTATTTTAAATAGACACTAATGCCCTTATTTTTTATATTCTACAAGGGTTTTACCCGTGCCGCAAACGTCACGGGACTGTCAAATGTGTACGTCCATCCAGATAGAAGTGGGATATGTAAATTGGAAACATGTTTCACTGTGGTTGTAGGCATGTGACAGAACAGAGATTCTTTTTGAGCCAAAGGATAAATGCCAACAGATAAATATCATTTGAGTAGAACTATCTGTTGTTTCAACTTGCACTTTAATCATCCAAGCTGTTCTTTTAAAAAAATTGTGTAGAATTTAGAAAGAAACATTGACTAAATTATAAGGAAACATTGACTAAATTATAAGTTTGTACAACACGCAGAAACCAAGAAAAATTTTGAAAGCTAAAGAACACAGAAGCAGAGTGATCAATCCTTTATTCAATTTTTGTTTTAAGTACCTAAGCTTCCAGTGTCCTATTGGCCTTCTGGTTCGCTTATCAACACAAATTCTGCAACAGTTATCCATCCTCTTTTCCCTCTCTAGATGTCTTCTTCTTGGCTTATTTAGTTCCCCATCTCGGTTTCTACTTCATTTTTAGTTTTAAAACCCTAACAAACAATAACAGCAAAACAAAAATCTCATTCAAGTAGAAAAAGAAGAAATATGAAATGCAACGAAAGCACCACAAATCATATACTATTGATAATTTTTCTTACCATTGCATCTGCAACACCGGATGGAACAATCGACATTATCCCTCTTCTAATCTCCAAAACGATCACCCTAAGATAGTACATTAGCAACACACCCAGTTCTATAACTTGAGCCAGTCCCTTATTAAAAGACCTGCAAAAAATATTTCTAACAATAAGTTTGGATGTACCGATCAGATGAAGTAAACTGGAAAAATCAGTGCTATAACAGTTGTCATGTAATTAGAATTTTTGTGCTTTGTAAAGGTTTGATTATTTGAGATATGTGAAATTGCTGACCAATTCTCTGAGTAAGTATTTAACATCCATACATTATCGACGGAAAAAATCTGAAAACAAAAATGAAACAACTGTATATAAAAATTCAGTATGAAGCAAACACACACAAAAGATAATCGATATGTATGGGTGTACTTAGTTCCATGGAGCCTTAAACACATGTAATATGGTTTATTTGAAGGTATATGGTGCACACAGAGTGAACATCAAGAGCACTAATGAACATGTTCCACCCACTAAATCCCCTTTCCACAGTTTCGGGTTGGACGGAATCTGGGTTTCTCTTCCTCTTAGATTTTCTTATCAAACTTCAAAGTCAGGTTTTTAGGGATCAATGTGGCCAATTTGTCTCGCTACATAATAAACTAACAATGTTTCGATAAATGGTAGATTCTGTTAAACCAAAAAGACTAATTTTTTTAAATGTAAAACTGAGGTCAGGTATGGTGGCCTACCTCTTCGTCAACAACAACCTTCTGACATCATTACCATTGGAGCGCAAGGCCTTGCTGCTTCCCTGAGTGGTTGAAGAAAGTAATCTTTGAGGCATACTTTTAGAATCAATATAGGAGAACCCTAACAAAGATGGATCCTTATGTCAAAGTTTAGGTATTGAAAGCAAATGAAGTAATAATGGGTGAAAGAAAACATACCTTTTCGGTATGTCTATGTCGGGGTACACTTTGGTGGCATCTGTGGAGGATCGATAGTGTGAATTTCCTTGAAATAATGGCAAGAGGGGTTGGGCAAACTCTTTTTTATGGGAGAATCTAGAATATTTACAATTTAAGGATACGGGAATACCTTGAATGGAGTCAGTATCAATTGGGTAATTACCAATCTGATTAGCAACAAAACCTCAAATCAAAACATATTTTCATGTCAAGAAAAGCAACCCTAACATTGATGTAAAACCAAAGACCATACGATCAAAATTTCTAATCTCATTGTCGTCAATAAATGAAATTCAATGTATATACTTTCATTATCTTAGAAATCCAAACACCCTTAGCTTGGTTTTGGCATACAATAACAGAGCCAACACCAGTGTATTGGTTTTAACGGATGAAGAAGCCGATTAAGAATGAAAACAGACTCCAACTTGAACTGTCAAAAATTATTATATGCCAAAAATATGTCATTTCAGGTGTAGATGGAGTTTATATGAGTATCTTAACCATTTCATATAGCTCACCATGTTAAGCAACAACTAACCAAACAACAAAAAAGAAAAACAATAACTTTATCGAGCATCTCACATACAACGTTAGTGTACAACTTTAATACTGGTGAAGTACTGAAAGAAAATTCAAAATACACCAAGAGTGGAAAACAAATACAGTAACACATAGGGATTGCTAAGTGTACCTGGACTCATAAATCAGTCTCGTTCATAGCAAATCACCTATAGCCGGCAGAGTTTGGTTCATTCAAGCTGAGATTTTGTTTTGTATTCTGAAATATGATCCGTGTGGCAGGACAACGAAAATACTACAAAGCTTCGAAGAAAACCCTTACTGGTAGCAAGAAAGGAATAATCTATAAAATCTCAAAATACTCAAGCATTTGCAAGATAACAAAATTGGAAATTTTGGATGTTATATCGTAAAGACCCACAAAAATAAGAACTGACATTTACAATTTCCCACCATGGTTTTCTTCCCAGAAAGCCTAATCAAGAATTACATCATATGCTTTAAAAAAATATTCCAAAATCAAAATACCACTAAGATATAAAGAGACGGAGAAAAATAAATCTGGAGGAGAACGGGGAGAAAAGAAGAGGGCCGGAGGAAAACGTGAAATTAAGATTAGGTTTACCTTTGCAATTTCGTATAAATAAACCACATGCTTCAACTTTCACTGTTATCCTTAATTTTCATCTCTCCTCATCCATGTTCTTCGTTCGTTCGACACTACGTATTCATCATAGCCAAACCCCATGAATCAAACATATTTCCCACGATCTCTTCCTTATATTTGTCGATTTAAGTTTATGTTCTTCCCCTTTCTGTTTTTCTTTCTTGCTTCAACCCAAAGGGTCACACGTGCCCAATTAATAAGAATGTTGCACCCACACACACTTCAGTTGACAGCCATCGGATCTCACACTTGGCGAGATCGCAACGGTCCGTTTGTCTAGGCTAAGTTGTCTTCGATGTGTTTTATACTATTGATTTCTCCCCGTCGACAATTCCTTCTTCATCATCTTCGACAATCAATCTTCTCCTTCGTGAAAACTATATATCAATTTCCAACAACATGCCACCACCGTGGACAACAACGAATACAACCTGTCTGAGCATATCTCCTCAAATAGTTATAACATTGAAAATGCTCAAATCGTTCCCAATGTTGTGTTTTCCAAAGGCGTAGCAGAATTTTTTTAATCTATCAAAAAACAAAAAAAACATTTTTTTTTCTAGTTAGCTAACATTTCCATCGTATCTCAAAACTTTCTACTTGACCCAAAATCTGGCTTACAAGCTAAAATATACATTAATCCAATGATGATCTGGAACATAATGTTAGGGTACCAACCCCAACTGGTTCTTACTACCCATCCCTAAAAAAAAGCCCGTCACAAGCCCATGAATAGAACTCGACATAATAAATCTGTCTGTTAGTTGAGGGGATCCAAGGGACTTATGAACTACATATCATGACTCCCATATGCCATGTGGGACTAAGGTCCTAGCACATAACTTAAAAGTCCCCTGTGATTAAAAATCTACCGGAATCAAGTTGTACGGTGGCACATGGTTCTTGCTCCGAGATATGCCGGACATATTTTAGGACCAAGTAACCAACACATCAAAGAAAAATCCTTTTTTTATGGGCTTTGCCAGTCATAAAAGAATAAAAAGAAAGCCCACTAATTTTGATTCTCCGAATGGTTCTCGTGACAGCACGTGACCAGCAGCATAGTATTTGTTAGAGCAAGCACTATGGTTCTCTATTTGGGGAGACTTTGCTATTGAATGGCGAAATGCAACCACTATGGTGCAAAATTTCGCCATTCAATGGCAAAATTGGTCGACTTTGCTATTGCCTGCTACGGGTTCGTAGCAGGCAATAGCAAAGCCGAAGCGAGGCGGAAATCCAATTCCCGCAGGGCGGAAATCGGATTTCCGTAAAATTTTCAAAAATCCTTATAATATTCTCTCTGCGGAAATTGGATTTCCGCAAAATTTTGTGGCGGAAATCGGATTTCCGTCTCCAAATAGCTAAGACCACCGTGGTTGCCATTTTTTGGCCATTTCTGCCTTTCTCTTTTGCTATTGAATGGCGAAGGCTTAGGCCACCATAGTGCTTGCTCTTAGAAAATCCCAAAATTGGATTTCACTAGTAAGTAGTAACCCTGAATTCGATTTCTTTCTCATTTCAATTCAAAAAGCAACAGCAATGGCGACTGGCAGTGAGTGCAGCCAGTTAAAGGGAAAAGGTCACCACATCTGCTGCTGCTGCAAAAACACCAAGTAGGCTTACAAATCGTAATACCTTTGCTTATATCATAGTGTGTATGATCTTAATTTTCCTTCCATTTTTAAGTTAGATTTGTTTTTCTCAGTACTCTTGCTTTCGATTAGCAAAGCCAGTAACCATGTCTTGGTATAGGGATCCTCAATTGTTTATAGATAAATTTCTTTTCATAAGAAGAGTTACCAAAGAAATTGGTATTTGCCCTTGCCCTATCGTGCAAAGTGATCTTGGAGGTAAGAAGCCGGAAAGTTTAATAAGTTTCTCACAACATCTGTTTTTGGGCTATAATAAAGAGAGTGATTACGACGCTTTCAAACATAGCTTTCAGCCTGAGAATGGGATTAACAAACTCACAAATTCTCAAGGGGTGGTGATTAAATGGGATAGAGCAACGAATACAGGTACCTGGTCAGTCGAGGAGCTCTGGAACCTACCTGGTATTGCTCAACAAGTATTGGCTGAGAAGAAAGCTCTGGAAGGAAAAGTTTCTGAGTTGGAAGCAAAAGTTTCCTCTCTTGAAGAAGAAAGCAGAAAAAGAAAGAGAGAGAAAGAAGATATAGAAGCAGAAAACGCCATCCTTAGAGCTCGAGTCAATAGAGATGACACACATGCCCGTTTGGAAGCTCTAGAGAAGCAAGTTTCGGATTTGACATCCAAACTGGTGTCTCCATAGTAGAGTCTGTCTTCATATCAGTGGGTTGGAGCCGCCGTTCGAGGGGAAATACAGGTTTATGGAAGGCCTTTTGCATGCTTAATTATGTCGGTAAAGTTCTTTTAGTTTTGTGTTTGTTTTGTTTATGCTTGGAAGAAATGTTGAGGTAGGAGGTTGAGTAAAGTCTATCCAGACTTGTATGATAACCCTATGCTTCATTATATGTTTGCCTGCTTGGAACCATTTGAACTCATTGTTTAGCTTTATTCTTTGTTAATTAATTAAGCGCTGGTCCAGATCTAAACAATCACATAATGTACTTAACAAGTCAGAGTCTGGCATACCCGTAATACAATGAATGACCATGAATGTTCTACCCTCTTCTGCTTGTACAGACTTACCTGTGATGCTGAAACAGATTGAATTGTTCTCTGAAACTTGTACTTCCCTTCCTGGAGAACTAATCAAGTTCCATTGGTGGATTCTGATGCCTAGGTAATTGTTCTTTTAGTGGCAAAACTAATTTCAGGAAATGTATATGTAGGATGTACTTCAACCAAACAATTTTACATACGAATAAAAAACAACTCAAGTTCCGGTTTTGTAGTTCTTGTTCCTGGTGCTATATTTTTCTTTTCCTGATTCTACCAGTGTAGGTGAACTGAATCATTAATCTGCACATCATTTGACATTTTCACTGAAGAAGGCAGTTTTGTCGAAATTTCTGTAATTCCTGATTCCTCCTTCCAGATATGGTTCAGTTTTGTGACATACAAATATCAAAAGATGGAATTGGAATCACAGTTCTTAGAGTCAAAACAGCATGGAATCAGAACTCTGATCATATAGTTAGAATCATTAGAACTTGGTTTCTAAGTTTCTAAGTTTAGTTCTGGAAGTAGAGAAAGCTCTGGCAAAGGAAATTTACATTTTTTAATTGCCACTGGGACTATTGAATGCCATTTTGTTTGCACCGTACCTTCGCTTGAACAGTTTGGTTCTCTCTAGGGATCTTTAGTAACTTCCCAACTAGCTGTGACGGATCGTTGAGCCTGTGGATAAGCTTAACCAGTCAGGCTGGTGACTTGACAATCATTCAGTCTAACAAGAGTATTACATTGAGCATGTAGCTTGCTACTTCCATGACTAAAATGGTCGAAGATTTTTTTTCAGCATAACTGCCAAGTCAGTCAAACTAGCAGTATTTTTGCAAGATCATAGGCCTACTACTACTTGCACAGTTCCGTTTTCTCTGTCTATTTACTACTTAGTATTTTAATATCAAAGCGTATGTATTGCATGCCTATCGATTGGGTAGAGCTAATGGCCATCATGTCTTTTACGCTTTGATATTAAAATACTAAGCGGTAAACATTTTTTTTTACGTTTTTCGAGACAGAGGAAATGCAACTGTGCAAGTAGTAGTAGGCCTGTGATTTTACAAAAATACTGCTAGTTTGACTGACTTGGCGCTTATGCTGAAAAAAATCTTCGACCATATACTAATTGAAAGACTTCTAAATAACAAATTAGTTAGTTCGATCTAAGATTATGTTGTGTGAAAATTTTGCAGGTTGCTTCCACTTTGTATTCAACTGTTTTACCAACTTCTCTTCCATTTTAAATTTTCAATTCTGCAAGCTCTATTCTTCATTTCCTTGTGCCATTTGATTGCTTTCACTACCCCCAGATACTGTTTATCACTTTTCACAACAAAATGACAAATACAAAAATTGATTTCAAAACATTTTGGGTCCGGCTATAACGAGGTCGCCCTCAAAACTCAAAGAATGAGGGCGCACCTCAACGCCGTTGGATTTTGATTCAACGGCGCTGATGCATCAGAGAAAAAAACGGATGAGAGAGACAGAGATGCATCAGCGCCGTTGAATCAAGATCCAACGGCGCTGAGGTGCGCCCTCATTCTTTGAGTTTTGAGGGCGACCTCGTGATAGCACCACACAAACATTTTTAAGGAACAGAGCAAAAGGATACCATTTGGATGTTTTAAATGGTTTAGATAGTTTGGTGGGATTCTAAATTCTGCCCCATGCCCCCATACATATTCCAATGTTATCCACGTGGGTTAAAACGGCTGGATGGAGTGAAAAAGCAAAAAGATGGAATGCGCGTGCATCGTGTTTTTGGGCCCTCCCCCTCCTGTTCTTGGTGAATTGGGCCCTATTTTCCTGCCCCATTCTCCCACACCCTGCCCCATTCTCCTCCACGATGGAACGCGAGCACATCGCGATCCAAAAGCGTGCACCCTAGCACGATTGGTGAAAAAGGGGGAAACAATCGAAAATGTTAGAACACTCGCTTCTTAATCGCTACTTCCACGCCTTCCGTGCTGGCAAGGTTATGTGGCGAGTGCATGTGGCAGGTTTTTCTACACGTATTCAAACCAAATAGTGAATCAAAATCCCCTCAATCTTTTTCTTAAAAAATAACCATCTTTCTCTTTCCCCTTTCCTTCCAAAGTTGCAGAGAGATTTATTCAAGTGCATATTTGATTTGGTGATTAAGTTTATGCTGGAAACTTAGTAAGGTGATGCAGATCCATTACTAGATCATGAAGACAATTTTTTTTTATAAAAGACTTAGTCGAAACCTTAGAAATTAGGGATTTTATTTCTAAACTATGCGCCATTGTTGCATTTACCTTTACCTCTGTGTAAGGGTAGAAAATACCTATCCGATAGAAAAGCATCATAGAGGGGCTGTTGTATAAAAAGGATGCAGCCGAGATGTCCTGGATCAACGAGTGATGAAGGCGGGCGATATAAGAATGAGCGAGTATGGTACCAACGAGTAGGGAATCAGCGAGTAAGGTGCCAGCGAGTGAAAGACTTGTCGCCAGTTGTTAGGTGATAGTTAGGTGAAATTTAGGTGAGCATTTAAGAGAAGTCAGAACGGATATATTGTCAGGTTGACTAGTTGACTCAGTGGAAGACACGTCATCAACTTTATCTCTAAGAAGATTCTCTCGTCCATGTTTGATAAGTATAGAATGAACTCGCCGAGGTATATGTGTCGGCGAGTCATGACAAATAGTGTCAGTATAACTTTGTTTGTATTAGCTGTTTACCACTATGTAAAAGGTCTATAAATAGAGAGCTAACCCACTGAGAAAGGGGTTGGACACATTGGGATTGGTCTGGAGAGAGGAAAAGTATCCTGCTTGCTCTCTACAGCCCAAGACTAAAGTTAGGGTTCTTGCTTAAGGAACAAAACATAAAGATTAGCAAGGTAATGGAGTGTTGTAATCAGACTTATAATAGTGGAATCCTTGGATGTAGTCCTTTATTATGGGCGAACCAAGTAAATCAGCTTGTCAAGTATCTCTAACTCTATCTCCTTTATATTTCTTATGACATTGGTATAGATGTATGCTTTAGGAATGATTGTGTGTATGTTGGTGTATCATATTTGGGTGTACTGTGTAAAATCTAACCATTGGGATTTTACACAGTTACACTCTGCTCCAAATATGCTTTCCAAATCCATCAAAAATAATTTATCTTATCAATTTTGGAAACTTTAGTACCGAGATGATAATTCATATTTAGTTTTTGTTAAAGGGAAAGAAGAGACAAAAGACAGTTTAAAAAAAAACAAAGAGCCAGGCTATAACGCGCACGACCGCATAACTCACGGCGTGCGCACGCACCTCAGCGCCGTTGGATTAACTTTCAACGGCGCGGATGCATCTTTGATAATTTAAAAAAAAAACGGATGAGAGAGAGATGCATCCGCGCCGTAAATCTAAGACCTAATGTACAAATCAGATATTAACAAGTTTAATCAAATCAGATCCAATCTTCATAACTCATGAAGAAGAAGAAAAGAAAAAATAACCAGACAGAGAGCAGCCATGAATATTCAGGAAGAATATTTCTCAATCTTTCATTTTCATCCAAGCTAATTTGTCACCGTCAAAAATCAAAACCATTTTCAAGAACTACCCTAACATCATCATCCTTTTCTTTTCCCAGGAGTTTGATTTTAATGAGATTCTTCTTCTGCAACTGTGAAGAAAATGAAATAGAGGAAGAATAGCACTGTGAGGAAAATGAAGATGTTTTAGTAAAAGGAAGAAGAGAACTTTTCTTTATTTCTCTCTCCTGAGAGTGAAACGTGGAAACAATAAATCCACATCAGTAGGCCAGATCGCCCTTACAGCTCAGCTTGCGAGCAAGTGGCGTGAAAGGCGCGATGCGCCTATCACGATTGGGAAACAATGGCAAATGCCTGCAGTTATCTCTAGTTCGGCGACTCTTTTGGCCCAATCCTCTGTCAACCTATCATTTCGGTTGGGAGAAAGCTTCCGTAGTTCACAGCAAAGGGTCCTACTCCCACCACGTGCCTCTTAGATCCACATTCTTTTTTTTGAAAGACAGAACAGCATATATTATCCGAAGAGCATTACATAGTTTAGTACAACAGTTAGAGTGGTGAATCCAGGACCAAAACTAACAACACCAAACCCAACTAACATATAGCATCGCAAGCTCTTACTAGTTATACGTGCCAAAGGTGAAGCCATGTGATCAAGACTAGAGCAAATCCATGAGGTAAAGAACCAGATGATTAAGAAACCAATCCACTGAGAGGTTACCAAGCTTACTAAGAAGATGGCAACCGGCCATTTAAAGAAATGACCGGTTACAAATCATTTTTCTCTAGTCCTACATGTCTCATAAATTATTTTCCAACTTACAAATCAAAAAATTGTTAGCTTTTTGTGAAACAATAAAATTTCTCTTCTGATTTATGGAATTAAATTTGCTTCCACTATCAAAATGTCTTATAAATCAGTTTATTTTTTTTTACATTGCCTTGATTTGAGCTAAAATGCCAAAACATATACTTTTCAGGCGTACCATTCATAACCGGTGAAATGAGGCAAAGAAGAGCGGGACCCACATTAGAGGTTTTGATGGGACCCTGGTCCTACACTACAGTGATCATGATGACGTTTTTGACGTTCAAAAGGAAGAGAAAGTTCAACTTTCTTCAGTCCCGAGAAAGTAAAAGTAACTGCTGTGCACGATATGAAGGCTATAAGGTATTGTCAACTCAACTAAAAAATTAAAAGAAGATTATCTTTTCATCAAACCCTTTTTTTTTTTTTTTTTATACAAAATTTCATCAAACCCTTTTGTTACTTGAGTTCCAGAGATGCGTCCTTCCTTGGTTCTAGTTACTTTAAGCTCTTGTCTCTCTGATTCTCACTTTCCTCCTCCAGTTTCTGCTTTACTCCCAGACATTAATAAGGCTACATTTTGCGGTTGTTGATATTAAGGGTTTGAGATTAAACTCTCTTGGTTTTGACTGAGTAAGATCAATTATCCAAGTTAGTGTTCTTTAATCTGATTTTTCTTTTTTTGTCTAGTCTATATTTTGATTAAATCTTTATTGATTTAGTTTCAGTTGTTGTTTTGGGTTAGGACTAAGATCTATATATGTATTCTTGCGAGAGTTATATTCTTATGCTTGATGAATCTATTCAATGTCATCAACATCGATATCATCAGCATAAGTATACAACCCTTGCTTGAATTCGTTGATTTTTAGGATTAAGATCAAAAACCTAACTTGTTTATTTTTCTGCTAAAAGTTTTTTTCCCTGTTAGTATGTTCAATTGGTTTTTTCCCTAATAGTATTACAATTTTTGTTTATCGTCTTCACATGATTTACCTTTTTTTTTTGTTAATCTAATTTTATTTTGTGTGTCTATTCTATACTAATCGAATCTTTTAGTACATTATTGAACGCCTTTCTTGTTGTTTTTAAAAGGGGGATATTGTTGGATCTCATTGTAATGTTATAAGATCAATTATGAGACTGTACTTTTCAGTATACAAACTTACACATTTGTTTTGAACAAATTTATTATATGAGGTGATTAAAGTGATGACATGATGAATCAAAGGTTCTTCTTCATTACTCAGAAAGAGTTTTACAGACCAAAGAAAAACAAAACACTCGTTAACACAGATAACGGTGACAGTTACAGTACTTATAGTAGAACAAATAGAAGTACAGGCTGTACACAGCTAAGTCACACATGTGAGAAGAATGAGTAAACGAGTGAGTCACACATGTGCGAAATAAAGGAAACGTGTAAGACACACGTGAGACAGTGAGGCAGGAAAAGTCGCAGAAGAAGGTGTAGAGCTGAGTAGTGTTAGTCAGACACTTGAAGAGCTGAGTTGTGTCTGTCAATACCTCCCCTCAAGAGCAAGTGTGGTGCTTGCACAACCTTGAGCTTGTCACGCAAAACAGTAAACCTTGGACCATGCAGTGCCTTGGTGAAAATGTCTGCAATCTGCTCCAATGTGTTGACATAGAAATCATCTAAAGCCTTGGACTTAACTAACTCTCTGACAAAGTGATAATCAAGGTGAACATGCTTCATTTTAGAGTGAAGAACATGATTGGAAGCTAAAGAAATAGAGCTAATATTGTCACATCCCAATCTTGGTAGCCCAGGCAGTGAAAAATGCAGATCTTTGAGCAGCATACAAATCCAAACAATCTCTGCTGCACTGTGTGCCAATGTCCTGTATTCAGCCTCAGTGGAAGAACGTGCTACTGTAGTTTGCTTCTTTGATGACCAAGAAATAGGATTGGAACCCAGAAAAACACAGTAGCCTCCTGTAGACCTTCTATCATCAACATCACCAGCCCAATCAGCATCAGAAAAACCCAAAAGAAAAGAACTTCCTTTTGTGAAATGAATACCATGTGTCAGAGTGCTTTTGATGTATCTCAAGATGCGCTTTACTGCAGCCAAATGTGAAGTCCTAGGATGTTGCATGTGTTGACAAACTAAATTCACAGCAAAGGAGATCTCTGGCCTAGTCCAAGTCAGATAATGCAAAGCACCAACTATACTCCTGTATTCTGTTGGATTCTCAAGTAGATCACCATCAGTCTTGCTCAGCTTGATTGATGGTGCAAGAGGAGTGTTACAAGGCTTGGCTCCATCCATGTTACATTTCTTCAACAAATCAACAGCATACTTTGTTTGACAGAGAAATAATGAATCTGAATTTCTCTTAACTTCCAGGCCTAAGAAGTAATGCAAGTCCCCTAAATCTTTTATGGGAAAGAATGATGTCAACTTCAAAATAGTAGAGTGAACAAAAGCAGCACATGATCCTGTCAGAAGAATATCATCTACATAGATAAGTGCAATTGTAATTTGATCACCAACCTTATGCACAAACAAAGATGGATCTGCCACAGAGTTGATAAAGCCTAAAGTCTCCAGTGTAGAGCTCAACTTCTCATACCATGCCCTAGGAGCCTGCTTCTAACCATAAATAGACTTATGTAATTTGAGCACATGATTTGGTCTGGATGGATCAACAAAGCCTGGTGGCTGCTGCATATAAACTTCTTCCTGCAAATCTCCATGTAAAAATGCATTAGATACATCCAATTGCCTTATAATCCAATCATACTGAACAGCCATGGCAAGCAATATTCTAATAGTGGTAGGTTTTGCAACAGGGCTGAAAGTCTCTTCAAAGTCTTCACCCTCTCTCTGATGGAAACCCTTGGCCACAAGTCTTGCTTTATGTATCTCTTCACTGTTGACAGGGTTGGTTTTGAGCCTAAAAACCCATTTGCAACCTATGACATTCTGACCATCATATTTGACATAAGACCAAGTCCCTGCATTTTCAAGAGCTGTATATTCTTTGACTAGTCCAACTCTCCACTTAGGATGCTTGTTAGCTTCAGAGAAACAAGTTGGAATAGTAGTAACAGTATCACTCAATAAAGCAAATGGCAAAGGATACTTTGTAGCAAAATAGGACTTTGGCTTAAAAATTCCCTTTTTACCTCTAGTGGTCATGTGATGATCATTCACAACAACAGTATCAGATGATTTAGAAGAAGAAGAAGTTGAAACTTGAGGTGAAGAACTGATAGTAACAGCAGAAGAGTCAGTAGTGAAAGATAAGTCACCTGAATCTGACACAGAATTATGAATACTTTGAAAGGGAAAAACAGACTCATTAAATTGAACATGTCTGGAAATATAAACTCTCCCTGAAGTGGGATCAAGACATCTGTATCCCTTGTGATTAGAGCTATAACCTAAAAAGATACACAGTTTACTTCTAGGCTCTAACTTGTTGGATGTGTAAGGTTTCAACCATGGATAACAGGCACAGCCAAAAACCCTGAGCATTGAGTAATCAGGTGAAGAATGAAAAAGTACTTCAAAAGGGCTAAGAAAGTTAATTGCTCTAGTAGGCAATCTATTGATCAAACAATTGGCAGTCTGTAAAGCATCAACCCAAAATTTGTGAGGTAAATGTGCTTGAAGAAGCAAAGTTCTAGTGATTCCTAGAAGATGCTTGTGCTTGACCTCAGCAACACCATTCTGCTCTGGTGTGTGAGGACAAGTGAATTCATGAGTGATACCTTTTGAAGCAGTATAATTCTGAAGAAAGGAGTTCATGAATTCACCTCCATTATCAGTTCTTATGGTTTTAACAGAAAGAGAAAAGAAATTCTCCAATTTAGTAATAAGAGACACAAAAGCATGTTTAAAATCAGCTTTATTTATTAAAGGCAGAAGCCAGCAGTACTTAGAGTACTCATCAACAACATTTGCATAGTAAAGAAAGCCTGAAACAGAAGAGACATGACATGGACCCCATAGGTCAATGTGCAACAACTCCAGAGGTTGTGCAGCTACAGAAGTTGAAATTTGAAATGGCAATTTATGGCTTCTACATATAATACATTCAGTACAAGAGAAAGGCTTATTGTAGGAAAACTTGAGCTGTTGACCTAGTCTTTGAAGTGTTTGAAAAGAAGGATGTCCACACCTCTTGTGAATGAGAGCAGCATCAACAAGTGTGGAAGATAGAGCATGCTGTTTATTGTGGAATTGAATAGGATACATGCCATTTTTATGAGGCCTTTGGAAAAGTATCTTCCCAGAGGTCAGATCCTTCACACAAAAACCATGACAATCAAGAGTTAAAGAGCAATTATTATCTCTAGTGAATTTGTAAACAGATAAAAGATTGTGAGATGATTCAGGAACAAGAAGAATATCATTAAGAAGAAAGGATGATCATTCACAGACACACTAGAATTTCCAAGTTGAGTAATAGCCATACCTTCACCATTAGCTGTCTGGATCATTGCATTTCCATCATAGGCAGTAGACTCCTGAAGAATAGTATCATCTGAAGTAATATGGTTGTTAGCTCCACTATCAGCATACCAAGTTGTATCATCAAAGATGTCAGCAGCAGCAAGCATTGCACTCAAATTTGGTGGTGGAGCTCTGCCTTGATAAGAGAAATTCAACCTTTGATTACAAGTAGGTTGCCAAATGTCCTTGATTACCACAGATCTGACACTTTTCACCTGAACCTCTACTCATAGCATTTCTCTGAAAGATAGCAGGATTTGGAAATCTGCCACCTCTACCTCTAAAATTGCCTCTTCCTGAATTGTAGTTGGATCTGTTGTTGTAGTTGTTGTTGTTGTTGTTGTTGTTGTTGTTGTTGTAAGCATTCTGTTTGTGAGAAGTATTAGCTGCAAAAGCTTTAGATTCATCATCTGTTTTGATCCTTGCCTTGAGAACAGAAACTTCTTCACTCAACAACAAGTTATGAAGTTCTTGTGAAGTAACAGGAGGTAATCTCATGCGTAAAGAAGTCGCAAAAGGACCATAATCAGCAGGTAATCCATTCAACACATAAACAACCAATTCATCATCAGGAATAATAGTACCACAAGCAGCTAATTGATCACCAACCTTATGCACAAACAAAGATGGATCTGCCACAGAGTTGATAAAGCCTAAAGTCTCCAGTGTAGAGCTGAGTAGTGGCCCATAGGATTATTAACTGGAGGATTTTAGATTGCCCATACAATGTGGGACTAATAGTCTCTATGGAAGTCCACAGACCATGAGAAGTAGCTGAACCAACTACATAACAACTCACCTGATCAGAAAGAGTAGATTGAATCCAGAGAATTACTGTGGAATCTTCAACCATCCATGTAGTGTAAGCCGGATTTATTTCTTGGACTATAACTCCATCTCTAGTAACTCCAATATACTTAGGAGGACAAGGAATCGAGCCATCAACATATCCTGTCACTTGAAAACGTTGAAAGAGAGGCTGAATCATAACCTTCCAAGAAACATAATTGTCTTCCTTCAGTTTCAGTGGTATCATGTTTGTAATCGTGTTGAGAGGAAGATCAAAAATCAGTCTTGCTGCTTGAGCCATTGTAGCAAGAAAATCAAGAAACGAAAAAATTGACAAGAATTTAAGCAAGAAATGAAGAATACACAGTGGAAAACACAAATTGACCAAGCAAAGAAGAGTATAGCAACAAGAATTGCTAGTGAAAACAGATCTGAGAATCAGATCTGAAGAAATTCAGTCGACAAAACGAGTGTCAAGAAAGGAAAGAGAAGAAGAAAAATGAATGAACAGAGAGTAGCGGAAGTTCTCAGCAGAATCAAAGCTAAAAATTAAGCTTTCCCGCTCTGATACCATGATGACATGATGAATCAGAGGTTCTTCTTCATTACTCAGAAAGAGTTTTACAGACCAAAGAAAAACAAAACACTCGTTAATAACGGTGACAGTTACAGTACTTATAGTAGAACAAATAGAAGTACAGGCTGTACACAGCTAAGTCACACATGTGAGAGGAATGAGTAAACGAGTGAGTCACACATGTGCGAAATAAAGGAAACGTGTAAGACACACGTGAGACAGTGAGGCAGGAAAAGTCACAGAAGAAGGTGTAGAGCTGAGTAGTGTTAGTCAGACACTTGAAGAGCTGAGTTGTGTCTGTCAATATAAAGTGTTTGTTTGTACGCTCTTTCGATTGTGTTGCTTTAAGTTTCTCGTCTGTACCAGCGAATTGATATGGAACCATCTCTCAAGACAAATTCCTGATGTGAGTGAATTGAATTTTTCATCTTTGCATACCCTCCAAGTATTGTTTGCTTACGGTCCTTGTGATATTCTTCCCTATTGAATGATTGAGAATGATTTTTTCCATACAACGGATTTGTGCTTCAGGGAGGTTTATGGAGATGTATCCTTTTAGCGAAAAGGTTGGAGAAACATACTGTAAGCTTCTCTTGCTTTGGAATGATCCACCTTTAATCTGAATTTTAATGTTCTAGTTTCTTATCTAATGAACACATTGAAATTCTTTCACAGGATTTTGAAAAGTGATCAGTTGATTGGACCCGTTCCTTCTGGTCCTTGATATCTCTTCCATTGTCCGATAGGAGTTCTATAACTAGCTTACTGGAGAGATTGCATGGTGTAACATTGGCTCTGTAAGTGGCTTAACCGCTTTTTTTTTTTTTCCTCATTTGCAGAATGTTGCTAGGATAGATTCTCATTATGACTTAAGCTGATAGATGTCATTCTTGTGATTTGATGAGGTGGCTATTGATATGAGTGTCTTTTGATGGCATCAAAAACCACTGCATCAAATTACAAGAGCATCTTCTATTCAAAATTATTTTACCACACAATTAAAAATTATTCTTGTCTTAAAACTGCTTGGGCTTGGTAACCAAGAAACAATCTGTAGCCAAAATTGCAGATCGATTAAAGAAAAAGTCATCTACCATCAGAGAATAAGTAATTTAGCTATTTTATAAATTAGTACTTAATTGTTTAGGTCTCATAGGGAGTAGCTAATTTCTTACCTGGCTTGTATTTTTTCTTTTTCGGCGTTTAGAAATTTTGGTTGAAGAGCAACAAATTTAAAATGATTTTACACTTATAATTGGTCATTGAAACAATAGTGAGTTTTGAGGATGCAGAAACGAGTGAAAAAACGGTCTTGTGATGGTACGAGTGAAAAAACGGTCTTGTGATGGTAACTATATAAAGAAAACCGGCTGTTTTAGGGGCCGACTGATTTAGTAGGGATGCCGGATAATGAGACAAAATAGGGGTGTCCAATAGTTTCTTCCAAAACCCCTTATCCAAATATTTTCTTAATTGTCAAACTACCCCTACTTAATTATAACTTAACTGTTCAAGCGCCGCCACCCCCACCACTACCGGCACCAGAGCCGCCACCGCCACCACTATTGGCACCAACGCCACCACCACCACCACTACTGGCACCAATCCCACCACCACCGTTACTATCGACATCAATGGCGCCACCACCACCACTAAATTTCGTCTGGATTTTTGTCAACAAATCCAGCCGAAATTTCTGGAAATTGAAATTTTCATTGTGCTGTAATTTCCTGTTTCGTCTAGATTTTTGAAAGAAATTTCAATCGAAACTATACAGACTCTAGCAAAATATTTTGTCTTATTTGGTTTCAATCAAGGCAAAGAAATGAGTGAGCATATTTGTTTTCGAAAGGTGAGTGACAGTAGCTTACTAATAGTGAGTTTTGAGGATGCAGAAACGAGTGAAAAAACGGTCTGCTTGCGTTTCATTGTGCTGTAATTTCCTGTTTCGTCTAGATTTTTGAAAGAAATTTCAATCGAAACTATACAGACTCTAGCAAAATATTTTTTGTCTTATTTGATTTCAATCAAGGCAAAGAAATGAGTGAGTAGATTTGTTTTCGAATGGTGAGTGACAGTAGCTTACCTATTTTGTCTCATTATCCGGCTTCCCTACTAAATCAGCCGGCCCCTAAAACAGCCAGTTTTCTTTATATAGTTACCATCACAAGACCGTTTTTTCACTCGTTTCTGCATCCTCAAAACTCACTATTGGTAAGCTACTGTCACTCACCTTTCGAAAACAAATCTACTCACTCATTTCTTTGTCTGATTTCAAACCAAGGCAAAATATTTTTTGTCTTATTTTATTTCAATCCCCCCTCCAAGTCCTGTCCCCCCATTAGCAGTCTTGACATTTTGCAGTTGCTGATAACGAGGCTTTGTGATTAAACTCTCTTGATTTTTACTGAGTAAGATCAAATATCCAACTTAGGGTTCTTTAATCTGATTTTCTTCTGTGTATACTCTACATTAAAGTCTTTATTGCTCTAAATTTTAGCTGTTGTTTAGGATTAGGACTAAGATCTACATATATATTCTTGCAAGAGTTATATCCTTATGCTTGTAATATTGATGAATCTATTCAATGTCATCAACATCAGTATACAAGTCTTGCTTGCTATTGTTGATTTTGAGCCTAAATTTTTGATTTTTAGAATCTTTTTTATGTTCCCTGTTAGTATGCTCAACTGGATGTTTTCTGTTGAAATTGAATTTGTATTACAATTTTTGTTTATCGTTTTCACATGATTTACCTTTCTTTTGTTAGTCTAATTTTGTTTTAGGACTAATCAAATCTTTTAGTTTACATTATTGAACTATTGGTTTATCTTTCGTTGTTGTTTACTAAGTAATTGAATTATCAGTTTGTGTTGGTATCAAGAGGAATGAGACATTCTTAAGACTAATGCCTTTCAAGAAAAATTCTGGATGTGAGTGAATGTTCTGGATGTGAGTGAATGTTCATCTTCGCATACTCGTATGTACCATCAAATTGAGAGGGAACCATCTCTCAAGAAAAATTCTGGATGTGAGTGAATGTTCATCTTCGCATACCCTCCAAGTATTGTTTGGCTGTGAAGTATTGTTTGCTTACTGTCCTTGTGATATTCATCCATATTGAATGATTGAATTTATTTTTTTCGTTTTTGGTACCAGGGGTTTGTGTTTCAATGAGGTTTATGGAGATGTATCCTTTTAGTTAGAGAAGTTAAAGAAACACACTGTAAGCTTCTCTTGCTCTGGAATGATCCACCTAATTTAATCTGAATTTTACTGTTCTAGTTTCTTATATATGAACACATTGAAATTCTTTCACAGAATTTTGAAAAGGGATCAGTTGATTGGACCCGTTCCTTCTGGTCCTTGATATCTCCATTGTATGATAGGAGTTTGTTCTGTAACTAGGTTACTGGAGGGATTGCATGGTGTAACACATTGGCTTTGTATAAGTGGCTAAACTGTGCTTCAGAACATTTTGGTCTTGGTTTGAAGAATTAATACTTCTTCTATTTTGGTCAGGGTTCAGAACATTTTGGTCTTGGTCTTGGTTTGAATCGGCCCTCTTCTATTTTGAAGAATTAATACTTCAAATGATTTTGCAGAAATATTGCTAATAACGATCTCGAAGGTACAGTCCGAGATAATATTAGCTGAAAGGAACAGTCCCTCCTTCCTTTGAAAGGCTCGAAGGGTATGACATACTTGTGAGTATCATCATCTTTTACCAGTTGTTATGTGGAAATGTTTCTCTATTTGGAAGTTAGCTGGGTACGAACAACCGTATAGGCTTGCTATCTTTCAGAAAACTGTTTGAAAACCCGTGGCTTGAGTTCACGCCTTCTATGTTTACCAGGTCAGCTATTTTGGCCTTCTTCTGACAAGTAGCTTTATAAGCATTTTTATGAGACACATAAGACTGGAACTGGACCTTTCCAACCATCCAGCCAAAATTTAATGTCCGTCCCTATACCAATTGAGAAGGCACAGTTCCATTGTACCACTCGTTTTTCATTTTGTATCCCTTTCCTAAAGCCTCTACCATGAGAGTCTTTATACTCAAGAGGCCATAAGTCTTTTGTTTCAGACTTGGTCTTCAGTTGTACAACCTTTTTCACGAAGCCTGCTTTTCCAAAGTGTATCTCAACTCCACTTAACTATTTTTTTCCACTGCTACTGGTATTCGAATGAGAGACATATAGTAGACTGGAAGGCTAGCCCCACTACTTATGATAGTCTTCTTTGGCTTTACAAGTACTTCCTCTTCCACATTGCCAACTTTTTATGATCCTCTCTAGTATGCAGTTCCATATGCTGGATTTTCAAACTAGTTAATCACTATTTTAGAGGATATATTGTCAATATCAGACAATAACAGAAAACATTTTTGGTGTAAGGTGTGGATCGTGTTCTCTGATATTAAGATAGTTTCTTCTGAAGTAATGTTTAACTTGTTTCAAAATTGCGTATTTATAGGATATTTTCACCCAAAAGTGGTTTTCAACCAAGTATTGCTCACTAGCATTCTTATAATTTGTAAAATCCTATAATTCTTATAATACTGAATAGGACACCAAATATTGGTAAAATTCTTTTTTTTTGGAAGGGGGAACATGATTGTTGGAATTATAATTTGTAAATGTCTAGATAAAGAAAAGAATTAATCTAGAATGCTCTTGAAGTGCCACAGTCGGTTAGGACTTGGCTAAGGTTACTAACGGCTCCTAGTTGTAAGAGAGTCCAAGTAATCTAGTCCAGTGTAAGTCGATTGTTACTTTTGTTTTGCATATAGACTAGAGTTGGTGGAGTCGGTCATGCAAGCCTGTAAATAGACAATGATAGTCTCATTGTAAACTCAAGTAAGAAGTTATATTAAAGTGTGAGTTTGGAGATTTAAGTCTTGCTTTACCACTAGTAGAGTCGTAGGAGTTGTGTACGAGCATTGCTATGGCGACACTATGCTCGTACATCTCTGGGATTATGATCACCTTGTTTATTGGTTTACGTGTGTAAGCAAATTATGGCGTGAAAAGTTAAAAGTTTTGTTTTTAAAGATGCACCATCACCGTGCTATGGAAAATAATAAGTTTAGTGTTCTAATTAGTTTAGAGACGCATTTCTATACAATAGATTTTTGATGTATCCTCACCTAATCTTATTGTTGTTCGAACTCGTCCCCCACTTAATCGTTTCTACGTGATTTTCTGCATGTCATTTCCTGTGATGGTCTAACCGGCTTCTCCAATTATCTCACTATAATAAAAGGAAGATCCTTTTTTATGAAGTTTTTTTCTTCCGAAATTACCCCTGCACGTTCTATTCTTTCCGCCTCCTTCAACGTCATGTACATTCCTAAAAAGCTTAGGGCTATAAGTGGGTAAAAAGTTACTGTGACACCCTCGAAATGTCTAAGTTACCCCTCAGCTTTCTAAAACCCCACGCCTTCATCCAAAGAAATCGTCGTTTCTCTCTGAGTTATTTTTTGTTCTCTGCCTTGATTTTTTTTTTGTTCTCTGCCTTCTTCACCCTGATTCATCTCAAATCTCAAATTCCATCAAATCAAATTTCCAACCCAACCCAAATCTGTTATTGATATTCCAATTTTGGTTTCAACTCCCAATACTTACTTGAGATAGAAAAGAAGAATTAGGGTTCAATTTTTTTAGGGCAGCGGTTTGGTTTACAAATTGATGCAACGATTGAGCAAAACAGCGGCAACAGTAATTGATTGGTAAGGAGTCTTTGATTATTTTCATCACACAACGATTGAAGAAACGGTTTCATCTCCTAAATTGAAATTCCCACCTATTTGCCCTAATTTGTATTTTTGTTCCTATTCAATTTTGTTCCCTAATTTCAGTCTAAAATTGAAAGAAATGAGCAATGAGAAAACAAGAGAGTGGCTGTAGGGTTCCTATAATGAATTGGCATGCAATTGCTACATTTTCTTTGATTTTGCTTAAGAAATGTTGATGATGTTTTCTGTAGTTTGATTCTTCAACTACCTAACCATTTCCACATGACTGCATATATAGGTCTTGCTCAAGGTGTTCGACTGATTTGGAGTATGGGTTATTGAGGTAATATCAAAACTTTGTTAAGCCAATTAACGTTGTTGGATGTAAAATTGCTTATAGTTGTTACTGAATTAGTATATTAGGATGAGTTGCTGTATGTATAATTGCTTATAGTTGTTACTAAATTACTATACTAGATGAGAACATGACACTAAGAGAGATTCAAAATACGTTGTAGGCGTAGCTACTATAATCAATATCAGAGATCAAAGATTATGAATTGGAAATGAAATGGAGAAGAAAGGATAAACAGTGTTCATTGAATGAAGAACAAAACATTACAGAAAGAGAGAGTTATCGTTACAAATGATTAAAGCATTAAAGAAACTATATAAACAATATTAACCGACAAAACAAGACAGGCTGTCAAAGCCAGACTGTCCAAGCCAGGCTGTCAAGCCACACTACCCAATGAATGAAGAGTATACGGATCACCAGGTGGACACAGGAGAGCCATCGATAAAGATGAGATGAATGGTGACAGATGAAAAGTTGAACTATGTTCTATTAGCCCCCCGCAAGCTGATATGGGCTGCCGGCAGTACTTTCAGCTTGTTTCTCAACTCAGCAAACCGTGGTCCAGCTAACCCTTTTGTAAAAATATCTGCTACCTGATCAACTGTAGAAATGTAAGAAATCTTCAAATTCTTCGATTGCACTAACTCCTTCACAAAGTTGTAATCAATAGCAAGATGCTTCATACGAGTGTGAAAAACAGGATTAACAGAGTAGGAAATAGCACTCTTGTTGTCACATAATAATGTAGGAGAGGCAGGAAGAAAAATATGCAGTTCCTGAAGCAATTTACACAACCAGATAACCTCAGCAGTTGAATTAGCTAGACTGCGATATTCAGCTTCTGTAGAGGACCTAGCAACAGTAGTCTGGCGCTTGCTAGACCAAGAGATTGGGTTTGAACCAAAGAATATGCAGTAACCACCAGTACTGC
>JAJJMA010173687.1:95746-117341 GCA_023529015.1 Papaver nudicaule
CAGGAGAGCCATCGATAAAGATGAGATGAATGGTGACAGATGAAAAGCTGAACTATGTTCTATTAGTAGCAAGCTGACCTCTCATTCGTTTTTTTTTTTTCTTTTGCCTTTTTGTCCATGGTATCTTTGTGTCTGTATTTTGTTAGCGTCTGTTGATCTTAATGAATTTCAATAAGATTTATGTGGGTTAAAGATATCATTTTAAGTTCTAGATGTGTGTATGAAACTCATATTTAAATCTATTGGAAGGATTATGTGCCGACCAAATGGTATCGGGCTACTGAACTTTGTGGCTCCTTTTTCTTTAAGAAGTACTCTTATTTGCCTTTTTTCCAAATCTTTTATGGTTTAATTACTGATCCTTTACCAAAAACTGTAATCTGCTTAATAGCTTTCACAATAACGAGGTTTTACAAAGTTGTATCTGATGAATTTAAACTTGAACTTGCGTGAAGGGTGTTTATGAACCGTTTTCTTATTATTGTGGCATTCCAACGGGTCAGTTATCTGACATTGGTTACACACCCTTGATACCATGTAAACCATGTGACTGTATGCATGGCAAATTTTGCAGGAACTTAATTTCGTGGTGTAACATATAAAGTCCATGGATGAACATACTGATTTACATACCCAAGGAGCGGTAATATAATTTATTGAAGTCTGCAATGATTTTTCTGCACCTTCCAGTGAATCAGGCATGCAGGAATCTTAACAATGCATTTTTCTAATGTCTATCTGGCAACCCGGTGAAAGAATGAGGAAGATATCAATGTGACAACAGAACGGGGGCAAAACTTCACTCCTTCAAAACTTGCATTTTTTACCAAATTCCTTCAATGGTCGAGATGGTCCAGTGCTTTAACTATGGCAATCGATTTTGCTCTATAGGAGGAAGAAATCAGGTCCTACAACTCCGCCGTTAGCGGTCAACTTACTTTTGTTTTCGACGTTTTTGAATTTGTTAGGTGGTTCCAATAGGGGCCGGCCTATAATTCCGTAGACCTATGGTTGTAGCCCCACAGTATGTAGTCGACCAGTATGAAAATAAAGATGGGCATGAAGCCGAAATGAGTTGAGGTAAAATAAAACAAGTATGTGTATGTGTTTGGATGCATGAGAAATTAAAATTCATCTTCTCATAGGGGAAATATGATATTATGTAAATTACATTGTTGTACTCATGTTAGATGGCTAAGGAATTAATTTTCGTGTCTCCAATATCTGCAGGATGGGTTTTCCATACCAATGTTAAAACCTTCACTATGATTTAGAAATAAATGGCACTCGCGTAGCGCGGACGTCTTTGCTAGTTCTAATTATGGAAATACAATCTTCTTGAATCCATGAACTAAAGAAGAAGGCAAGGAAAAATTAACAGTATATGGTAAAAAAAAAACATTAACCGTAATATCTTTCCATGTATGTAGTTTTTTATTATCGGAAAATTGATGGGTACAAGTTGTTTAACATAGTGGCCGATAAGCACTAGTATATTTCTTTTGAATTTTGGATTCGTGAATCAGGTCCATATTCAAGGATTAACATTGGAAAAATGCCTTATCATTCATGCTAATTTTTTCATGGAATACTCATTGGATAGGAAACAAGTACCTGGTTACTACCTGGTCGATCCATATTACTCGTTTTATAGTATGGAAGTGGGTGTCTTGGCCAAGAACCTCTTTACCTAGCTATCAGTTGTTGCTAAACTAACAGCAAGTTCGATCTTTGGATGATAGAAAATTTATGGAGTTATAGATTCTAATCGATAAAATTATGGAGTTATAAACTCAGGGTTTTCTAACCTTTTACGCCATAGTTTGTTTATACACCTGAACTGATAAACGTATACGGTTAGCCGAAAAATTTCTGCAAGCCGGAAATTACGGAATCCTGAAGTCGACTTTTGGAGTTGTACAAGACTAAAGCACTTTCATCGAGAGTATGACGTCTGGAACATATACCATATATAGAATCTTGCCATTAATGTAGGGGCCGTAATGAATCAAAAGGTATCCGATCTTTCGAAAGGCAGAAAATTTTAGTCCAAGAATCTATTACTCCATAATTTTTCATCACCCAAAGACTGAACTTGCTGTTAAGTTTAGTTTCAACTGTTAGGTGAAGGTCCTTCCCAACGATACCCATTTTCATATCATGGGACGAGTAACATGGATCAGTTAGCAACCAGGTACTAGGATCTTTTCGAGTCGCTCGTCAACTATATCGAACGAGACTATTATTTTATTGTTTTTTATCCAATGAATAATTCCATTTCAATGCTAATCTATGAATTTAGACCTGATACACGAACACAAAATTCAGAAGACATAGTGTTTATCGACCACTATTTTGAACAACGTGTACCCATTAATTTTCCGATTATTAAAACACCCTTGGAAATGGCATTACGGTTAATGTTTTCGTTACCTTATACTGTTATTTTTTCATTGTTTTCTTCTTTAGTTAATGGATTCCACGAGATTATATTGTCACAATCAAAAAAGTTGGAGAAGCCGATTAGACCATCACATGAAACAACATGTAGAGAATCACGTACAAACGTAATAGGTGGGAGACGAATTTGAACAACAATAAAATTAGATGAGAATACGTCAATCTATTATATAATAATATGTATCTGAACCAATTAAAACACTAAACTTATTGTTTTTCATAGCACGGTGACGGTGCATCTTTATAAACTCGGGGTTTTCTAACCTTTCACGCCTTAGTTTGCTTAGACACCTGAAACCGACAAACATAAGATTTTTATGCCAGGAAAGCAGAGTACAACAGTCCATCATGTCAAGAGATGATGTGCTGTTAATATCTTGTCTGAATCTGAGCGTATTGTAAGTTTACTCTCATGTATAGATTCTATATTGTATGCACAACAATGTTGGTCGATCTAGCCCATTGGAGATACTAATAGAAACTTCAATGTTTCCTCTCAGCAATATCTAGATCATTTCTGGTAATATTATAATTAGGGAAGATTAATTAAACACCCCTAAAAATTCACCCCTTCACAATCACCCCTCCCTACTTTTATAATCACCCCTCCTTGTTTTTTAAGCTTATAACATTACTATAATACCCTCACTATAAGTGTACCCAATTAATACTCATTAATTCAGTTTTTTTTCATCCTCCACCGTCAACACAACCTCCACCACCGCAAACAAAACCTCCGCCACCAAAACCACCACCAAAATACCTTCCACCACCACCTCCACCACCACCACCACCTCACCACCACCACCACAACCACTACCACCATCATCTCATTGCTGCCACCACGACGCCACAATCATCTCTGCCACCACCAATGCGCCATCGTCATTTCCATTGCCACCACCAACACAACCTCCACCACCACAACCACCCCAACCACCTTCTACAACCACCTCCGCCACCACCATCTCATTGCCAACACCACTTCCGCACTACCAACACCTCCTACCACCACCACTACCACCATTATACCGCCGCCACCACCACCACCAAACCATCTCCACCACCACTTCCACCACCAGTAAAAACTTAGTGTCAAGTTGGCAACTTGACACAAAACGGATGTAAAGTTGGCAACTTTACACAAAAAGTTGCTAGACAGGAGAATTCCTAGACTTTGATTTTGTGTAAAGTTGCCAACTTTACACAAAGTGCAGTGTAAAGTTGACAACTTTACACAAAAAGTTGCTAGATAGGAGAATTCCTAGACTGTGATTTTGTGTAAAGTTGGCAACTTTACACAAAGTGCAGTGTAAAGTTGGCAACTTTACACAAAAAAATTGCTAGACAGGAGAATTGCTAGACTGTTATTTTGTGTAAAGTTGGCAACTTTACACAAAGTGCAGTGTAAAGTTGGCAACTTTACACCAAAATCTGGTGTTAAGTTGGCAAGTTGATATGAACGAGTGAACCTGGCGTGACTCGAACACGCATCCTCTGACGTAGAGTCAGTTGTGCTACCGTTGCACCACAGATTCATCAAGTGAGGAGTATTTCTATGATACATAAAGTCAACTATGTTTTAGAAACCATTTCATAAGACAACCATACGGATTATGAACAAAAATGAACCGAAAAGGGTAAATGAGTTAAGCAAAACAAATCATTCCACACATTCTGATCTCTTTCGTGGTTAGTGACAGCTAATGTTTGTAAAAATTTTGAGCAGCAGCTTGGTTCTCCAACAGTAACAACCAAAAACAAGAACAACAGTATCAGTAACTAAGGTCTCCCCATATTACATTGTCTCAGCAGGGCATGAATGGATTCTCTTTATGCTACTTAAATAATTACAAATTGACATTGATCTGTTAAACTTTAAACGTTGAGATTGGAGGGAAGCTATCCAAAAATATTACAGAAAATACACCAGAAACTACATTGACACACTATAGACTCTATGTTCATCAACTAACTAAGAATCAGACTCAGGTAAACCATAGTAACTCCTCATCTTGATTCACACAAGTAGAACCCTCAAACATCCCATCACAGAAGAGTATTGTAACCCATGCATCATAAATCATAAACTAGCCGAAGTCAGTCATTACTTTGAGATGGTGAGTTAATTGGGTTTGAGTGAAGGCAAGCTCACTCAAACCCAATCAACTCACCATCTCAAAGATACAAAACTCAGAATTTCACTAAAATGTACAATCACAGTTCCCTACTCTGAACCAAACAGCACACATACATAGTTCTCCGCCTTTTACATTACCTCGAGAACGGACGAATGGATTCTCTTTATGCTAGTTAACTAAAATCAATTTATCATTATCTATATTGATTTACCCATTAAGAATAAAAACACCTGCAATTCCAACAACCTTTCAGACAATAAAAAGCTTGAAAACAATCAATCCACACAATGACACCTACAGAGCACTCAAACATAACAATCGATTACAGATCTTCATGATAAAAACACACCAATCCAAAGTGATTTACAAAACCCTAACATGCTTTCTAATCCAGAATCACACAAATGAAGCAGAAAAAATCAAATGCAAATGATTCAATCAGCAAGAAAATGAAAATACTAAGTGAAATAGAGAGATTACGAACCATGATTGAGTTCTTGGAGTGTAAATTAGGTCTGCATCTGTAGATCAATTACAATAACAAATTGATCAGATACCTTGGATAACCAGAATTAAACTCTCAAATTCTCATACATGATGTCCAATATGTAACTACAGCAACACCAAAAAATTTCATCAACTGTACAAAATTTTCTGTCAAACAAAAACAACTCTCTAAACTGTGTTTTTTTGAAGATTTTGGTAGAATTAGCTGCTTACAACTGCGAATTACATACAAGACCGAAACATAGTAGCATCCAATTAACAATATTTCAAGCTTAAAATAGCTGTGCAACATTACAATCTACAATGATGCCATAAACTCAAGCAGCAATAGAATCATAACTGACAAATCTACCAATTTTCAAACCTATTTTATCTGAAATTGACCAAAGTATGATCAAACAAATCCTTGACCTATCAATCTGAGATGCTCCACCAACTTTACAAAGATCCAACTAATTCAGATGCAAAACACACAATTCCTAATAGAATCAGATGCATAAACTATTAAATCTACAATTTATAAGCTAATAACCTATGATACCACAAATTCAAGCAGGAGTGGAATCATAACCTAAGCATGATCAAATAAAAATCCTTTCCCTATCAATCTGAGATATTCCACCAATTTTATACACAAAAAATTAGATCCAACTTATTCAGATGCAAAAAATTATAAACCAAAAAGTCAGATCTACGCAACAGAAGGACGAAACATAATTCAAAAAATACATTGACATGATCAGGATCTAATTGAATCAAAAAGAAAAATCGGTGACAGAATTGAAGTTCCAGCATTAGATTACCTTGAAAGAGGAAGGTGATGAAGAAACCTAGTTTAGATCGCCGATTAAAGAATGTCTGGATCGATTTTTCCGGAAGAGAAAAGTAATTGTTGTGAAGAGAGGAGACGGGAAAGTCTTTGTTTATATAGAGCCAAAATCCGATAATATCCACTACCACCATCAACGGATTCATACTGATCTTAATCTTCAACACCACCGTCGTCATCATATCGCCACTACCATCGTCGTCATCAGATCGCCACCACCACATGAAGAAAAGGAGAAGCAAAAAATAGGATGTATCGTCTTTCTCAGATTTGCCACCATCATCAGATTCAGTTTTAGATTTATATTAGATACACCGCTACCATCATAAACAAACCTAGAAAATTGTGTACATCGACGAAGCTCCGGCGAAAATCAAAGAAATAGTTGTGGTGGCTGTAAAAGAAAAGTTGCAGATCTGAGATTGACAGAAGAAGCGTTTGAGAGAAAATGGTGGTGGAGGCGACGGTTACGGCAGAAAGAGAAGGATAGAGAGAGAAGAAGAGAAACAAGCTTCCAGATCTGAAAATGCAAATGAATATTTTCCTTAACATTACACCTTAATATAAAGGGTACTTATGTGATTATATATAATATGAGTTCCCATCAAAAATCGAAGGACTTAAAATTTAACCCTACAAGGGTGATTGCGAAGGCCCATCAAAAAGAGGGGTGATTGTTACATTTCCTCATTATAATTACGATTTATAAGTAACCTTTACAATTTTTCGTTGCTTCAAGTGAATTTGACATTTAAAAACTGCAATAATGGAGTTAATAGTTTCTCCAAATTGGCACGTGGATATCTTCTTCCTGAACTTGGGCAACTGACCGACTTGTATGACTTGTAAGCGTATGGTGAAAATCTGTTTTTTTTTCCCTTCCGGTCATTGTTTGAGTCGACCTTCTTCTATTTTGAAGAATAATATTTCCAATGATTTTGCCGGAATATTGCTAATAACGATCTCAAAGGTACAATCCGAGATAATGTTAGCTCTTGTAATCTAAGTCTGCATAGCTGTTTTATGTTGTTAAACTTGATGTTCATGGCTCATGGAGGTTTTTTTTTTTCCTTCCTACAATAATAAACTGAAGGGAACACTCCCCCCCTTCCTTTGAAAGGATTGAAGGGTATGAAATACTTGTGAGTATCATCATCTTTGACCAATTATTTTGTGGAAATGTTTCCCTGTTTGGAAGTTGGCTGCATAGGGACAACCGTGTAGGCTTACTATCTTTCAGAAAATTGTGTGAAAACCTGTGGTTTGAGTTCACGCCTTCTATGTTTAACCCGACCCAAGCTTTTGATAGTGTTCATGAAATATATAGATGACATATGAAATTTGAAATTAAGTTATACATTCCGTTATTTGTTTGAGCATCGTTGTGAATTCGGTTTGTACTCTCTCTAGAGATAATCTCAATTATCTCTAATTACAGTGTTCACCGGACTTACGAAGGAATCTTTCATCAAACCGTCCTAAAGGTCCCGTACTCTGTAGTATCTATTGAGCTATCTCGAATTAGTAATTTGGATACCCTGTAAGTGCAGACCTTTTCAAAAATTACGCTGCGTCATAGTATTGCTTCTAACCTTTGGGTTTATGGCATTTGTGTTTCTCTAGGTACCTTCTTCGATTGGTCACTTGGAGCATCTCCATAAACTGTTAGTTTTCAAATTCAGTTTATTTGTCTTCAAATTACTCGTTTGTTACTCCTGTCTAGTCAAGGGACCTCACATGATCATCTCACTGGCCTAATCCCTCAACAACTTGGTCAGCTTCAGAATTTATATTCACTGTAAGCTCTCTCTCCCACTCTTTTCTCGATATTTGATATTAGAATTTGGTAAGAAGTTCATGGTGATGGCGTGATTCAGGTGCCGAAAAATTTCAGGAAAGTAGAAAGAATACAGCAATCTATCGTGTCAAGAAGATATTGCTGTGTCATTAATATCTTGTCTAATACTTAATGTCCTGTAAGTTTATTCTCCCTACAGATTCAGTGTGTATACACAATATAGGCCGATCAAGCCCTTTGGAGATACCAATAATAAAAACTTCAATCTTTTCTCTGTAATTGCAGCAATGTGTCTTACAATAATCTCTTTTACACAATTGTTCCTATAATTGTATCAAGAAATGGTGCATGCTTGGCAATTTCAGTTATGGTGGCGAGTGCTCATTGAAAGGAATTGTTAATTCCCAGGTAATACTACCCTATTATATTACCGTTTTCAAAGCAAACACAAACTCGAAATCAAAATACCAGTAATCCTAGTTGTTTATTTACCAACTAAAACGATTTGTATATACACGTCAAGGAATATAATTTTCTATGACAACTTGAATTTGTAAAGGAATATCGGTTTCTATGATAACAAGTCAGAAGCAGATATTCTAGTTGTTTTGCTTTGTTCTTCGTTGATTAAGAGATGCTCTAGATCTCAACAACAGATTCTCACATACTGTACTTAGTACAATGAACCACCATGGATGTTCTACCCTGTTCTGCTCGTACGACTTACCTTTGATGCTCAAACAGATTGAATGGTTTACTGGAACTTGTGCTTCCTTCCGTGGAGTTATTTCAGGCAAGTAATCAAGTTCCTGCTTCGCCATTGGCGGATTCCGATGCCTAGGTAATTGCTCTTTTAGTAGCAAAACTATTTTCAGCAAATGTAGGTGGCACTTCAACCAAACATTTTACATTCGAATAAAAAACAGATGGTCTTTCTTGTTTACTTCAGTACCATTTTTGTAGTTCCTATTCTTGGTGCTATATTTTTTTTTCCCAGATTGTACCAGTGTAGGTGAATCGATTCAAACATGTTGATCTGTTGCTTTCATTCTTGGTGGTGTTCTTTTACTTTTTCTTGTTAGATCAGCAAAATTGATCTTGTTACATTCCCGGTGACCATATTTCAGATTATTGTACGAGAACTGGGAACATGATGATTTTCAGGTGCCGCATTTATCCTACCACAGCCAAGATATCTGCCAAAATTTGCTGCTCAGTGCACCAGAACTCCAAGGCCTGCACCTGCTGGACGGGATACTTACGGGTCTGCTAAGAATCATGTTACCTGCTTGCTGAAACTAATCCTTGCTGAATTCACTAGATATTCAAGTCTTAAACAAAATGTAACTGTCTGTGCCTACTGCCTAGGGAATCCTAAATTTTGTAGGGTGATTGTTCAAGTTTGCTAATGAAATGCTCCATCTCTTTAATCACACTTGAGCAAGTTACTTGCATTACTTGACATAATTCTAAGAACAGTGTACTGCTTAGAACATTTCACCACGTGAATGACAAATACAAGAAAATCAAACAAAAATTTCAAAAATAGCAATTTTGAAAGTTTCTAAAGGGAATCCAAAAACCATTAACAAAAGAAGATTTTTTTCCAGTGCGAAAGTTGAATATGAGGTAGGCCTCGATATGTAGGATGCTTAAATCGAGAAATCCTCGATATGTAGGATACTTAAATCGAGAAATTTTATCTGCCAAAGTAACAATTCAAAATCTGTTATCCTGCTGCGAAATTTGGAATACAATTACGCGAAATGATCATGTAGACCTGCTTGACCATCTTATGGCGGAGAACTTGATCCTTCTGCAGGATTTTGATAGCAACACTGTCACCGGTCTCAAGATTGTTTTAGTTAGTTCTACCTGTTGCAGCTTCAGGTGCAACTCTCCTACTCCTGTGACACATTCTCTCTTTCTGTATCTTCCCTCCCCTGTGAATGTATGTATGTATGTGTTTTTTCTATTTTGATACAAAAATGTATGTATGTATGTGCTTGATGGTATTCTTATTCTTCTTATTATTAGAGAAGGAGATGAAATTTCATGTGAAAATCTCACATTTATTCAGGATCAATGCCAGTACCTACTGCAACAACTACCACAAGAAAAATAGTCAGCAAAAGCCCAGGTTTTCAACTTGCTAACGGGAACTGCAGTTGTAGTTTTGAGGCCCAACATATGTAACTAAGAAAAACATTCCGAGCAAAAATGATAATGATTTGGAGCACAAAACTACCTTCATAGACAGATCAAAGGAGTTGAACTTAAGTTAATGTCCATACATTAATGAATTAGCAGTAATTATCTAATACGGTTTAGTAGAAAACAGATGCCGCAGCAGCAGCAGCAGCAGCAGCAGCAGATAAAAAATTACGACGTTTTTCAGTTCTTTAGTTGGGAAGTTGATAACTAAGACAGCAGCCAGTCAGCATTCTGGGCAAGGAGGTTATGCAACTTTGGATAAGAATTATCCGAATCAACCCTCCCCGTGGATTTCCGAATCATAACTTTTTTGGTTGAACTGGTTTGTCAGTACAGCTTTGTCAGGTACTGGTCAGATGTATGCTGATGGCCCGTGAAGCTTAACGATGAGAATTTTTTTCCTCCTGCATCGGAAAAGAAAAGAGAGAATCAATTAGAATTAAACACTAATATTCGAGTACTTACAATAGAAAAACCCCATTTTTGCTACAACATCATATACTTTCCTTTAACAGTGAATCCATGTGAACCTGGACATTACAATTACAACTTTCACTTTGTAGCACATACAGACCCGTTGTAATCAACTATAACATACTATCTACAACATGCTTACAAAACATTGGTGGAAACTAAAACCAGTTTCAATTAGGCAGGGTTTCCAACATTTTTAACCAAATTCTCAGAAGCTGTAGTTACGCTACAAAGTTTTAGTATTTAGATCCACATATTAGCAATAAAGGCTTCTATCTATTTCACCCAAATCTTGCAAGCAGTGTAAGTAACATCATTAGGAACCAATCAACTTGGACACATTTCCTCTAACATTTGATTCACGTCCTCTATTCAATTATCTTTGCACAACCCATGAATCAAAACACTGTAAGTAAACACATCATTCAGGATAGACTCTTCTTTCTGATTCCGCAAAAGGACTAGACAAAGATGGACTAGAATGGGTCAAATTAGAAAATTACTACTTAACGATTCTTGAGTTGTGTTAGGTCTTCAAGTAGTCTATGGGTATGACTACATTTTTTCAGCCAAAAAATATTTACAGAAAGTGTGTACGTATAAAATATTAACATTCAAAGTAATATTAACATAAGATGTTCACCTGGTAAAGCACAGCATCTTCGTTAACTTCGGACACGTTTGTTGAGATTGTGCTACTTCCGTTGTTCTTCTGCCTATCTCTTCACTGCCTCTGCTTCAGAATTAGCCTCTTGTCCTCACAGCCCCTTTAACCTCTAGTTACATCTCTTTAAGTGTATAATTAGCTTCTCCTCGAACCTACATTACAAAGATACACAAATATCAGAAAAGACATACAAGCAGCAACTATGTTACACAAATTTAGAACTTCTACTAGCCAGTATTGCTAACAACTAACCACATATAATTTGAGCACTAGGAACTAAAATAACAATCTTCCCAGTCTAAAGATGCACTTCCATCATACAAAACAAGCCCATTACAAGTTGATCATACAGACTACAACTATTTCATTTACGAGACATCTATTAGGATGAGAATTGCCTTCCAATGCCAACACTTATAAACCATAAACTGTCTATAGCAATCCTGCATCATGGCAATCAAATTTTGAGCATTAGGAACTAAATTTTGAGCATTTCTACTCTTATAAAACAAGCCCATTAGTAAAAAAGACCATAGCCTAGACCATGACTTTCATCCCCAAATCTTATAATCAGCTGCAGCTGGACTTTCGTTTAACAATGAATCCATGTCAAACTACAACATTCACGTTATATCACATACAGACTACTACAACTATTGAATTAGACAACTATTAAGATGAGAATTACCTTGCAATGTCAAACACTAAGCAGCATTCTAGACAAGGTTATGCAACTCTGATGGAGGTGACTTTGAGTATTCAAAATCATAATGGTCTCTTCCTAACTCAAACTTGAAGCCCCGTAGTTATTATACGAAATGAAGTCATGTCTTGGGTTAGAGATCATGTGTGGTAGATAGACTCAAAACAGATTTACATAGTTTCTCTATCAATTCGAAGATCCACGAATTCTTTCATTTAGTACGTGATCAATCGAATCTTGCTCATGAAAACCCCGATTCCGAGTCGGCTCATACTAAAGATTATCCAAATACCAGTTAAACACCTTTGCCTCCTATAGTCCTATGTCACTAATGTATGTTCCGTTGTCCACACCAGTTAAACACCTTTGCCTCCTATAGTCCTATGTCACTAATGTATGTTCTATGATCAGACAACACGTTATATTGTACAAGGGTCTTTGTTCCGAGTGCTCTGATGAATTCGGACATCAAATGCTTTGGTTGCACAAGAACACGATACTTATTGCTGAAACGGTCAAAAGGTCTCCGATATATTTAGCAATTTCCTTTCTGTTGTTTAACATCTATTGATACAAGCTTCATAGCAGCATCAAAGTCATTACATGCTCTAAGATCCTTCACCATCCGAATTCGACTTCCCCGGAGGCAAGACATTTTCAGCTTGCTTTTCTGAGTGGGCTTCTCCATTGTCCACAGCCACACACTGTCAATGGATGAACCTGAAGTTCTTTATCTCATCGGATGAGAGGGGAGGGCCAACATGCTAATGGCCGTACCTGTTTTTCAAGATTGACTCAAAAGTTGATTCTATTTGGAGAGATCGGGGAGCTGAACTGCAGCAGTCGGAATGCGGTTATATGTACCTCATTGATTTGGGGATTTATTAAACAACTTGAATCACAAGTAGAAAACTTGCCGATTTGTATTATTTGCAGTGTCATAATAAACCATCAAACTTCATTGTATATAACAAACAAACACATATACTAGCTCAAATGGCTGTTCACGAAAAGGGAACATGAAAATCAAATGAGCTCACTGAATTCTCTGGTACAATATTCTAATATGGAACAGCCTAAAGAAAAGACTTTTCATCTATCTTTCTGTTTTCTCTATTGGATCATCAAGCCAATTGCTTTGGGCTGGGGAAAGTAATACAACCGCACTAATAAGTTCAGGACTTGCATACTTCCTGTAAACAGTCTGAAGATCGTATTTCTTTAAAACAGTCTAAAAGTGATGCAACCACACTTAAGTTCAGGACTTGCATAATTCCTGGATGGAGTCTGAAGATTTTGTTCTGCAACAGAGTGAAAGCTGACCAATTGTTTGGCACATTCCCTGTCAAACCAAATAAGGAGAAAGGTGGATGAGATTCTGGTAACTGGCAAATACTTCAAAATGAGGTTATGTTCGTTGTAAGAAAAATGTAACAAAAGGGAGTAAACTTACATTAGCTGAGATTCACAATGGTGTCTTGCTCAGGGTGCGCCAGGCTGCAGAGGCAGCCGACATGGATGGAAAGAACATTGTCATTGCATACTGCATGTGGGACCCAACTCCGCCAAGAAATAAACCATGTTCTCCATCTAAAAGCGAAGAACAGTAAAGTCAGTAACAAAAGTACACTAAGCTTTCTGCATCATATAACAAGTTAAAAACAGAAGATGAATTATGTTTACCTTCTTACGGCCTCAGCAGCCTTAACAAAACGCACAAGGAAAACATAAAGAGTAGGGATGGTTAAAGTCAATCCAAGCTTGCCCAGGACTGATTTTGCCATGAATAATATTTGTTCCCTGGTATAAGTCCAGTCCGCAATTTGAACAAAGTCGCTTACCTACAAAACACAACCACAACCCATATGGAGAAATTAGTCCACTCAATCGTCTATTAAGTTTAAAAATAACGCTGCTTTCAGTTGTTAAAACACATACCTTTGGTGCCCAGATCTCTTCATATTTACTAGCAATGAACTGATGCCCAGTAACTGCAAGCCCTCTTTGCCAACAATCTAGTTGGATAGGTAAACGATCAACAATATGAATGGTAAGATAAAGGGTTCAGGGGCAAGTTCAAATTTGCCGTGAATGTCAATCAACCAGTCTTCAAGAATCATTCTATGGTTCTCATTAATCAGATGCTGCGAATCCATATAGGTGAATTAGGCTTGAACTCTGCATGATGGGATCATAAAATTAGGTACAATTATTTTCAGAGAATGTATCATTCATAAGTAACAAATTGAGAAAGGAGACTAAAATTGAAGAGAGCTACCTCTGCTAGCTTATAATACTTGTACAAATCTTCGACGTATTCCACATCTGCCAACTGATTATCAGCATCTCCTGCATCAATGTCCACAATGGGGTCCTTCTTTGGTTTATTAGTTGATCCACACGCAACCTGAAACAGATAGAAATAGTAGCATTAGCTCACAGTCTGATAAAAATTAGTAGGATTGTGAAACAGGACAATGAAGTTCCTAAGAAATCTACCTTGCTGATTGATCCTTTCCCATAGATGAAAAGTAGCATTGTCTGAAGACAACCCAATTAGCTTTTTTTGTGAATCTAAGAATTGCGATCCCAACTAATCAACCGGACTTTGAACAAAAACATGAGGCATCTCAAGCGAGCTTTTTCTTTGATACTTTTCTGTGCAGTTCCTTTGGGCACCTTCGTCACCTTTGATCCTCTTTAAATAGTCCTGTAATGATTTATTTCAAGTTCATTACCAAGGCATTACCCAAGCAATTCATACTCCAATTCATATCACCTCAAATAGACAGATAATCTTAAAGCAAGGTAAAGCAAGCAATTCATAATTCATATCAAGTATCATTACACTAACAATTAAGCCGACCAACTACCTTCAGATTCTCATCTAATAGGTTACTGCACAGGGATGATGAACCAATTCAAGCAACAACATCATATCACGCACCAAAAATGAAGCATGTACAATTCCCTAAGTGCATTTGCATATAAGACAATGAGAAAAATTGCACACAACAGACAGACTTTTCAAAAAAGGCTCTGGACTAGGATTCTCACCCATCATATACTTTCCTTTAAGAATTGTATCAAAAAAAAAAAAAAAAAAAAAAAAAAAAAAAATACTTTCCTTTAAGAATGAATCCACGCATGTGAACTTGGACATTACAATTACAACATTCACTTTGTAGCACATACAAACTACGAACCTTTGCATTTATTAGACAACTATTAGAATATCTAGCACAAAACAGTAACTCATTGGCTAAGGGATCACCCATCTTGTAAAGGGCGTGCATGGATACAAACCTATTATGCTAAATAACCAACTATTAAAAAACAAAATTTTATGTGGCCATGATCGAGACCAAACACTAAGATTGCTGATAGGTGTTTAAAGGACACCATCAACGCTCTCAATTTCACTAAAAACTGAAAGTTGCAAAGTCTTAAATGAGCATCGAAAATTTCTGTGTCAAAAAGAGAGATAAAGTGTATCAGTTCTTTCATAAGAATGATATACAACAATGATGAGACAATTGTTAAACATGATTCCACTGGTTTTAATAGTTCTCTATGTTTATAACTTAGTGTGGTTTATCAATTTCGTCATTCAGCTTACTAAAAGAACATAAACCACGGGCAACGTTCTTTGGTAACAAAGTTTGGTGTGTTTCAGTGGCTTGTACCAATTACAATAGAACACTAAACTAATCTCACAGTGAGCACTAGACTTAAGCAATTACCAAGATGACTGATGTGATGATAAGAAGACTTACGCTGCCCAATTAGGTCTCAAAGTCTTCAACACACCAAACAATAATGT
This sequence comes from Papaver nudicaule, assembly GCA_023529015.1. Classification (NCBI taxonomy): domain Eukaryota; kingdom Viridiplantae; phylum Streptophyta; class Magnoliopsida; order Ranunculales; family Papaveraceae; genus Papaver; species Papaver nudicaule. Next base: position 111,363 of record JAJJMA010173687.1, read on the forward strand.
TGGCATGGTAATCCTTTGAGTTTCCATTGAATGCAGCTGCAAGTTTTGTTAACCATATCAACTTGAAACTTGAAAGACAGACTTGTGAATGCTTGTGACATCAATCATAAAACTGACCAAGGACAGAACCATTAAATCCCCTAAACTGTCCACAGCAATCCTGTATCTTGGCAATCAATTTATGAGAAATAGGAACTAAATGTTGGTACCTTAGTTCCTATTTCTCGTAAACTGATTGCAAGATGCTCTAAAGATTTTCTTCTCTTATAACAAGCCCATTAACAAGTTGATGATGCATTTAACAACCTAATGTTACAAATTAGCTTCTCTCTTATCTTACAAATCATGTTATTAATAGACTATTATTGATATGCTCACAACAGACAAACTTTTCAAAAAAGGCTCTAACCTGGACCATGATTTTCACCCCAAATCTTAGAATCAGCTGCAGCTGGACTATACAATTGCAACATTCACTTTTTAGCACATACAGACTACTACTACAAAGTACAAACTAAGCCTGTATTAGGATGAGATTTACCTTCCAATGTCTCTCTTTGTGACACATAGCATTAGCAGCAGCATTCCAATGTATCTATTTTATTTAGCATTGAAAGCCTGCAACGAATCAAATTACAATTATAACAATCACTTAATAACATATACAGGCTATTATAACAAACTAAAACTGTATCAGGATGAGATTTACCTTTCAATATCTCTCTTTTGTGACACATAGCAGCAGCATTCCAGATAGGTGGTTTCGCAACCTTGAAGTAGATCTTAAATTTCTTATCCATTGCCTGCAATTCAAAATTCATAAACGATTAAAACCTAAAAAAAAGTATGCTAAGAAATTAATGCATCAAAATCCTCCCCCCAATCCTCTGCAAATCACCGAGTTAGCTCAGACGGTATGAGTGAGCATCTGCTTACCCCTGCATTAGATCACGTTTGTTTTACTTGTATGATTTATCCTTTGATTGTTCTTTTGCTTATCTCGTCGCCGCCTCTGCTTTAGGATTAACCTCAACACTCTCTCTCACAGCCCCTTTCACGAGGAGGAGCCCCAACCTTTAGTTACATCTCTTTAGGTGTATAATTAGCTTCTCCTCGAACCTACTTACACATTACAGAGATACACAGATATCATAAAGACATACGCACAACAATAATATAACACATTCACAACTTCTACGAGCCGATATAACTAACACCTTACCACATAGATTTAGCGAGCAAAAGTAACTTTCAAACATGTTGTAGCAAGATCAAGACGACAGACACAAAGCTTAAGCAAATTCAGGTGTACATGTACAGAAGTACATGTGTGCATTTAATGGCTCTAGGAAACGAAAACCAATCTAACTAGATGACCGCTACCACGGTGGAAGTGGGCCGTCCGACCGAAGAAATCGACAAAACCAACAAAGAATTTGTAAAGTAAGCAAAACAATAAAAAAACATTCTACATTATTACATTTGATAATTCTTGCAGTCACTTCTCCTCTCGGCGCCTTTCTAGAGGTGCCTTGTATTTACCAATTCTTGCTAGTCTTTTAAAATTAAACATGGGGTAAAATGCAAAATCTGAAAAGTTTTCTTTTATGTGCTAATGCAAAAAAATGGCAAGACCAAAACTCTCTTGGTCTCTTTTGGTCCTAGATTACCATTGCCACGGTGGGGAGCCGACAAAGTAAATAGACATGACTATAGACAACAACACATGATATGTATTAGTGTACGCGAGTAAATTCTGACATTTTACAAAACTAGCTAGAAACTCATATAAGTTATTTCCGTTTAGACGTTAACACTAATGATGAGAGCCCATGTAAGGGTGATGAGCTCACGTAGTAGTGGCTTTTGATTTTGAGGCCTCTATAATTTTTTTCTTCGCTCATTCATTATTTAATATTTTTTCTTTGCTGATTCATAGTTTTTTTTTTATACAACTTTGCTGATTCATAGTTGCTACCTACTATGTAACTAACCATCAAATTCGATGTTCAATCAACATTTTATGCTTCCAAGTTCCAACTTCCAAGTGCTACAAATTGCTTGCATGAAAGACAGGTGTAAGTGTACTACAACGATAAGGACAGATATTCACAATGTTTCATGCGAAACTAAAAAACACATAATTATCCCTTTACTTTCTCCACCGTCTTCTTCTCTTTTTATCTCATCTTTTCTATTTCTCTTCTTTTATTTGGTTGTTTTTCACTAAATTAATTGTTAGACAAACTTTTTTTCTTGTTACTCCACCCGATCATTTTATTGCTGCTGTATGTTTTGAATGCTAATTTCCATTTTTTCATTGTTAGAGCTTAAAAATGGTTTGTTTTTGTCAATTATGGTGGCGATGATTCAAGGTCATAAAATGTAAAAGTTAGGATTTCTGAAATTAATTAGATTGTCTCAATTTGATGGGTTTGTAGAGAATGACAAACAAATCGAGTGATGCAGGATTCACACCACTTTAGATTTAGATTTTGTAGAAGGAAGTTACCGGTTAATTACTGTGTATTTTGGTAAAGATTTTATCTTTTTGAATTTCAGAGAAAAAAAATTCAGCTGTTTTTAACTAGTAAGTACAAATGTAGAGTTGCATCAAAAAAAAAAAGTACAAATGTAGAGTAGTGAATCCATCTACATGGAATTGTTAACTTGAGTGGATAAATACGTGTTTGAACAACCGATGCATGTGTTGCACCTGTTCCTTAAGCAGCAGCAGGGTAGTCTGGTCAATTGGATTGTAAATAGAAAAACGTTCTATCCACAACACTTCGACCTTACCTTGCCTGCCCCTCTATCTCTCTTCCTGTTACGTTTCAACTGTTTGTTTTGAACGCCCAAAATCAAAGTGTTCCAATAGTCCATCTTCTTCTTCTTTTCTGTTCATTCATTCTTTATATAAAAGAATTGAAATTTTTTGTTTAAATCACACATAAGAATTCATTCTCCTTCGACTTATAAGTTCTCTATTGTATTTGCCATTTAAATCACACAGAAGAGATGGAAAGAAAAAAAGTCTTTTAGGTCTTTATCTTTCTGTTCTCATATAGCCTTATTCATATCCCTACTCCCCATATCTATTCTACCCTTTTCACAGCAGAAGAACTAAATCGATATAAAATTAGAGCACATGTATTGTTGTTGCTTTTGTGTTTGTAAAAAGTATACCCGCAATTAAAAAAAAGGAAAGGTTTTTGATTCTTTGTATACATGGGTTTTTTTTCAATTGAATTTTTTGAATTGATATCTCTAATTCTCATTAAAAAAATATTAGATCGATAACTCATTTTTAGGGTCAGATTAAAAGTGTCTTCATCTCTCAATAAAGAAATCGTGTGATGGAGTATATGTAGAGGGTGTAAATCAGGCTAAGGGTACTGATTGGTGTTTTTGTTGTTTGATTATTTATTTTTTTGTTTGAATTGTTTGAATATCCATTGTAATCTTTGAATTGAAGCTGGCAATTCGATCTAAGATGACAATTGTTTGAAAAGGAGGTGTGAAGAATCGTGTGATTCATTTCCACTGAGTTGGTAAACCGATCCATGAGTGGGCTGAACCAGTTGGGCGCGTAGAAGGCTGGGTGGAAATAACCTAACTATATCATCTTCCAACTCGGGTTGAAACCGGTCTTGAAATTCTTCTGATGTTTTGAAATTCCATCTATAATGTTTCTTCCTGATTTGAAATTCTTCTGTAATTTATCGAATGGAACCTTTTCAATGGAGTTTTTGAAAAACTTATAATTGGTAATATGTTAGTTTTGTTGTCTAAGAAGTGGTTATGGGTTTCTGTTCAAATTTTGAAGATAAAAATTAAAATACGCTGGTGGTGGTGGTGGTGTCAGCGGTGGTGTTGGTAACGGTAGAGGTAGCGACGCTGATGTGGTGGCCTTGGTTAAGAAGAAGAAGAATGAGAAATCGAGAAATGAAATTGAGAGAGGACGAAGAAGAAAAAGAAATCGAAAAAAAAAGTTAAACATTTAGGAGAAGGCCGGGGTTCGAACTCGGAACCTCTGAGTCGTTTTTTAGATGTTTTGACAGAAATACCCTCGACAATTTAATTTATGCCCCGGTTTTTTGATTTTTTAATTTTCCATATTTGCCCTTCATATTTTGGGTTATCTACTAAACTGTCTAAAGGAAAAAAAAGAACAGAGGGGCATTTACGTCTTATCCTGTCGGACGATGGAAAAATGATCCAATCTTTTTGTGTTAAATTGGGAAAAAGTCACTATTCAATTGACACAAAGTCACCATATATAGGGTCCTCCCTCGCTTCGCTCGGTCGGCCCAATGAAATAGAATGTGTAGAAAATAAACTTACAACAGGCCACCTTACAAAAGGCACCTACTAAACACACAACAGACTCACATAACAGGATCCAACAGTTTTGCAATTAGGCTACCAAGTATCTATTTTATATAGCATTATTACAGTTACAACAATCACTTTATAACACATACAGACTACTACTACAAACTAAAAACTGTATTAGGATGAGATTTACCTTCCAATCTTTGTGACACATAACATTAGCAGCAGCAGCATTCAAGACAGGGATGTATTGTTATACAAATTTGAAGTAGGTCTTAAAATTTGGTACACAAAGTATGCTAATTTTTTTTTACCAGAACAATAAGCATACTAAGAAAAGCATCAAGATCCTCCCCCCAATTACAGTTATAAAGACAATAAATGGCTTGTTGCTGTTACCCACACAGCACCTTCAAACATCCAAATGTTACAATGAAAGCACACATAAGATGTGCATAGTATACTCTTACAAATAGTTTCCACAACATAATTCCTTCGTTTTGTTATGGAACAACAATTTAATGCACATGAAAACCCCAATTCCGAGTCCGCTCATACTAAAAATTATCCAAATCAAACCTTTTTTTCTTTTTCTTTTCTTCCCCTTCTTCTGCATTCTTTTTCTTCCTCTGTAACAGCTTTGATTTGATAATGATAACTTTTCTTCTTCTTACAACAAATTCTCCATCCATATCTTCAGATCTATAAAATCGTCTATCAAAGGCTTGTCATTTCACTGTGTAGAGAATAGAGGCGGAGACCTCGGAAGGTAGAATCTTTGTGGTTGGAATAAATGAGATAAGATTAGGTCTTGGGTTAGGTTTTAACTTAAGTTATTACTTTATCACCCTCACTTTTTACTACTAGTACTTGTGGATTTGTTTGTTGTTTACCGTACAATATTGGATAAGGGCAACTCCTATGGTAAAGAGTATGTAAGATGTGCAACTTTGAAATAAATTAACCAGCGAGTTAAACTAGTACAAGAGAACCTTTGCAGGGGTGCATGGATGCAATATTTCTATGGAGGAGGTGTAAAAATATGTTTTAGCTGGAATAGGGGTAGCAAAAGAGCAGGTATTAAGCTTGCAAACGAACCAAAAACCAAAACTGGACTTAAATTAGGCTTTGGAGCACTACTCTAGCTTTTTTTGATTAAAAAAGGTTTAGATTAAAATGGAAAAAAGAAATACAAGAGGAGAAGCGCCTAGGCGCACAAGAGAAGAACACAAGCTTTCCCAAAACTAAGCTGAAAGAAGGCCTATAAACAGACTACACACAGCTCACAGCTCATGAAAACTAAAAAACAAAAGTCGTTAGAATTTCTTCTTTGGAGTTCTTTTTCCTCTTCCCAAGTCATCATTGCTAGGCCCCAAATCCTTAGTTTGATTTGAAGTACCTACAATGTCTTCAAAGATGTTCTTCACCTCTTCTTCTTTACCACCACGGCCAAGATTAAGAAAGGAGCTGAATTTCAGAATACCATCCATATGTTGTTGTGAGGTCTTTGGTTTATATTTTGAGACCTCTTCTACAGACTTCATATTGCCAGAATCAATATCATCCTCACTTGATTCTTCACAAGCTTCAACTGTTTCTGTAGGGGGTAAAAACCCCTCGGACCACGTGTCTCGCATCCAAGGA
>JAJJMA010173696.1:0-12496 GCA_023529015.1 Papaver nudicaule
GAGTTGGAGGGTGCCCGAGATGGTCTCGAGATTGAACTCGCCGAAGTGAAGGACGATGCCCAATACTGGGAGAAGCGTCACAAGGATGATGTTGTCAGGGCCGCCTTTGTCGGCGCCCAGGATTTTGCTTACAAATTCTTGCCTCAGTATGGGGTGGAGATTCCCTCGGCCTACAAGCGCCTCACTCCTGAGCAGCTCGCCATGCAAGAGAAAGCAAGTGCCAAAGGAAAAGAAGTGCCGGGTGAAGTAGAGGAGGGAGAAGAGAATGAAGAAGAAATTGAAGAGGAAAATGAAGAAGAAGATTATGAATCTGATGAAGAAGGCTCAGAAGAGGAGGCTGAAAATGACAATCCTAAGGGACAAAACCTATCCCTTACTATCTTTACTGGAAATGTTGGAGGGCAGACTTCTGGAATGGCGACTGTTAATGCTAGTCCATCAGTCGCCGAGCAAAGTACAGAGGTAGTTATTGATGTTGACGAGCAGAGCACTGGAGAGCTCGGCGGGATGCTGTTGGAACTGTTAGAAATGATTGCCATCCTGATGATAGTGGGACAGGCGACATAGGCGCAGATCTTCTCGGCGACCTTGATCAAGACAAGCCTCCTACTCCCAAGAGTCCTTTTCCGGATCCTAGGTGTTAATGTAGCTTTCCTTCTACTTTTTTAGATGTTGTGATAGACTAAGTGTTTTTCCCTCACCTTGCATTTTCTTGCTACCTTTAATGTTCTTGTACTGAACCTTTTTCTTTGAAGTGTTATTTTGGTGAATGTTATTTTTTGTGTTTAATGACATCTATTCCCCATATGCAATTTTCCATGGGTATATTTGCTTATTTTCATCTTGTCTTGCAAGAGCTAACATTCCAAGGAGTGAAGCCCTGGCCCTCGTTACCGCCAACAATATCTTATAAATTGAACTAACAATTTCCCAGAGCAACAGGGTAGAACCCAGCCGTAACCATTACTTGTGCCCGTCGGCGATCTAATATAAGTAGAATGGGTTGCCCTCATAGACTTCAATACACTCCGCCAGGAGTGATGCTATGGCTTAGACGGATTAACACACCAGCGGAACCGCCGATGTGATGCTACAGCAAAAGGGGACCTTATTTCCTTACAAACACTTACAGATCAACAAGTAACACGACTGGCCTTACAACTAGCCTGGGTCGGACTAACAGTTACGATAAGGGCTTTCACTCGACGGAAGTTAGTCTTCTGCATAAGAGATCTTGGCTCTTAGTTAATTTATTGATTTGGGCATTTTGCCTTTAAAGAGGGCCTTTGGCCTTAGTACCTGATCAGGTTTTTTTTTTTTTTTTTTGCCTTGGGCATTTGCGCCTCTGCATTTGGCTTTTATAGCCTGCTACTGAGTACTTTGCCTCAGCTATTGTGCTCTTGGAGCTTTAAAATTCTATTTATCACTGAAGTTAGATTACTCAGTGAGTGAAAGTGCAAATGACTCAATGATTTGTTAACGGGGTTCGGCGCATGATAGCAAACCTACGTCCCCGGATCTTATTTGCCTCTATTTTACACAAGCTAATAAGACTTCTTGGGTATTATGCCCGCCCAAGACTTCGGATTTTACATGGTATTCATCAAGGATAGTACTTTTTAAGGAACCTGGCGTTCCAAGGATGCTCGAGTTGCACACCATGCTCATCAATCAGTACATACGCTCCTGGCCCAGCCACTCTTTTGACGACATAAGGGCCATCCCACACAGGTTCCAGCTTCCTGCACCCTTCTCGCTGAGATGGGGGAACTTCTCGGAGTACCAGCTCGCCGGGTGAGTATTCTCTTGGAATCACTCGCTTGTTATATTCTCTTGCTAATCGCCGATGGTAATTCTCCATGTGTGTAAGGGCGATCAATCGCTGTTCTTCTAAGTCATCTAGCTTGGCTAGGATTAGATCTGTATTTAGATTCTTTTCCCATGCCTCATGCTTTGTAGTGGGGAGGATTACTTCAGATGGGAGTACTGCCTCAGCGCCGAAAGTGAGTAAGAAAGGAGATGCTCCAGTTGCTTCTCGAACCGTAGTTCTATACGACCATAAGACATTGTGTAAATGCTCACACCATGCCTTTTTATGCTTTTCCAATCTTTTCTTCAATCCCATTCCAATAGTCTTATTGGTGGCTTCTGCTTGGCCATTACTCTGAGGGTATAAGGGAGTTGATTTTCCCAGTTTGACGCTGTAATGGGCGAGTAACTTTCTTATGTTGTCGCCGACCAACTCCTTCCCATTATCGGTGCATATCTCCGCCGGTACACCAAATCTGCAAAATATGTTCTCCCAGATGAATGTAAACACCTCTTGTCCTGATTTCTTCCTGATAGCTTTAGCTTCACACCACTTGGTGAAATAATCTGTCGCCACAATGATGTACTTCCGCTGTCCAGAGCCTGTGGTTAATGGACCAATAATATCAATACCCCACTTGGCGAATGGCCAGGGGCTAAGCACTGAATTCAAAGATGTTGCCGGCGCTTTAATTCTTCTTCCATACAGCTGGCATGGTTTGCATCGCTGAACATATTCATTTGCATCTCTATTCATCCAAGGCCAGTAATATCCTTGCATTCTGACCTTCAAGGCTAGAGCTCTTTGGCCGCCATGATTTCCACAGTCTCCTTCATGAATCTCCTTTAATAATTTATTACCTTCCTCTCTTGATACACATCGCAGAAGTGGTCCAGAGAATGACCGGCGATATAAGATTCCATCTCGGAGTTCATAGTTCGCCGAGCGACTGATGATCTGATGAGCCAGAATTTGATTTCCTGGTAAGGTTAAGTGGTCCAAATAATACCGTATCGGCGATCTCCAATCTGTTTCTGCTGATTCTTCAACACTTGTTGTTAATACTTCCCATTGCCTTGGTGTTGTTACTGATGGCTGCATTATCCTTTCAATAGCTATTGAAGGAACATCTGGGTCCGTCATCATTGAGGAGATAAACGCCAATGCATCGGCGTGCCTATTGTCTTTTCTGCAGATGTGGCGAAACTTGATACCTGTGATCCTCTGGGCATACTCCCTAGCATGTTTTAGGTACTTCTGCATAGATGGGTCTGCTGTCTGGTATCGTCCAGATATTTGTCGAATCACCAGCTGGGAGTCACTTGTCAATCTAACATTGCTAATTTTCATTTCAATGAGTATCCGCATTGCATGAATGACTGCTTCGTATTCTGCCTCATTATTAGTCGCCGGGAATTCTAGTCTTAGCGAGTGCACTATCCTTGCCCCTTTCGGCGAGATGAGAACAATTCCAATTCCATTTCCTTCTTTATTCGACGAACCATCCACATAAACCTCCCATCCATCAGGCCTGCATTTCAATAAATCTGGAACTTCATGCTCTTGCTCATCCAAGGAGGATGGGATTTCTTCTATCTCTTCTTCTTCATCTATTGGGAAGTCGGCGAGGAAATCTGCTATAACTTGAGACCGCTGAGCTGTGCGTATTTCATACTGGACGCCGAACTGTTCAATCTGCTGGTTCCACTTGGCGATGCGTCCCACTCGTTGAGAGCTGTGCAAGATAGACTCTATTGGAGTTTTTGTGAGGACCACAATGGGATGGGCATGAAAATATGGGCGTAATCGCTGAGATGCGAAAACTAAAGCCAGAATCAACTGCTCTATTTTGGTATAATTCTTCTCTGCTCCTTGCAACGTCCTACTGATATAGTATATAGGTGTTTCTCCACCTTTGGTTCTTACAAGCACTGCACTTATAGCAAAAGGTGTAGCGGCGAGATATACTCTGAGTTCCTCGCCGTGCTCAGGTGGCTGAATTGCTGGAAGAGTAGCGAGATACTTTTTAATACCCTGAAATGCAGCTTCGTGTGCCTCAGTCCAGTTGAACTTTTCTCCTTTCTTCAATGTCTGGAAAAACAGCTTGCACTTATCAGAGAATCTGGAGATGAATCTGTTGAGGGACGCCAAAGTCCCGTTGAGCCGCATAACATCTTTGACAGTGACCGGCGAGGGCATCTCTATGATTGCTTTAACCTTGGCTTGATCAGCTTCCACTCCCTTCTTGGTGACGACATATCCCAAGAACTTTCCTGAAGTCACGCCGAAAACACATTTTGCTGGATTGATTTTGAGCTTAGTAACACGCATATGGTTAAATATTTCTCTTAGGTCTTCCACATGAGTTTGCTTCTTCTTACTCTTGACAAGCATGTCGTCGACATAGACTTCCATCGTCTTCCCAATCCATTTTTCAAACATTTTCTGCGCCATCTCTTGATAAGTGGCGCCAGCATTCTTCAATCCAAACGGCATCTGAGTGTAACAAAATAACCCCTTAGTGGAGAAGAAAGCTGTATGCTTCTGATCTTTCTCCGCTAAAGGTATTTGGTTATATCCTGAATAACCATCCATAAATGATAGCAATTCGTGACCTGACGTAGCGTCCACAGTCTGGTCAATACTCGGCAATGGGAAACTATTCTTAGGACAAGCTCTGTTAAGGTCACTGAAATCAATGCAGATCCTTACTCCCTTGTTCTTCTTTGGTACCACAACCATGTTGGCTATCCACTGTGGATATTGCACTGGTCTTATTATACCGAATGCCCTCATTTTGTCAATTTCTGCCTCTACAGCCTCTTTATAAGCTGGGGCCAATTTCCTTATTCTTTGCTTGAATGGCCTGACCTTTGGATCAATATCGAGTTTATGACATGCTATCGCCGGATCAATCCCTGGCATCTCATTCATACCCCAAGCAAAGACATCAACATATTCCTTGAGTAGTGCTAGTAACTTCGCCGACTCGTCTTCAGTTAAAAGAGTACCAATTTTTACCATCTTCGGCTCCTGCTCATTGCCGATATTAACATCCTTAGTAGGTTCCACCGCCGTGAAATGTAATTCTGGCTCTCCCATCGGCGATGGTTCCTTTAATTGCTATAAGGTTTTATCTCCAGACTTCGTCGAGTCCTCTACTGAGTTTACTGAATGCACATATGTGGTTGGGTTGGCGATGAAGTCTAAAATTTCTTGCTCCTTAACCGCTTCCTTGCCGAGCTTCTTTTTCTCCGCCAATTTCACCTTTCGATTTTCTCGCATTTGCACATCCGCCGAGTTGCACGCCTTGGCCACGGATAAATCACCAACATACTCGGCGACTCCAAATGGTGTGGGGAACCTCAGGCGCTGATGATAAGTAGAAGGGACTCCCTTTAAACTGTGGAGCCATGGTCTCCCCAGAATTGCAGCATATGGCGAGTCAACATCCAGAATACAGAGAGTAGTATTCAAGAAGTAGTCGTCGCAAATTTTCACCTTTAACTCAATTTCGCCTTTAGGCTTAGATGCAATGCCGTTAAACCCATAAATGTTATAGGAGGATACCGTCGGCGAGGGTATTTTCTTGTCTTTTGCTCTCATCGCCTCAAAAGCAGTATTAAAGAGGATGTCCACAGAACTACCCGGATCAATGAGCACCTTCGGCAGCCTGAACCCTTCCATCTGAATAGTAAGAACCAAAGGGTTGTTATGATTTCTTCCTTCTGGTGGAATCTCTTGGGCAGAGAATCCAACACATGCTTTCATCCATTCCTGCAACGGCTCTTGCTTAGCGGCGACACTACAGATCTCGTTTCCCATTCTATCTCGCTTATGGACTCGAGACATGACATTATCATGAAATTCATCCCTGGTAATTTTTAAATGCACAATGGAAAAGCAATCTAATTCCATTAAATCTCGCTCAACCTTAACCTCGTACACATTTGGTGTGGGGGTATAATTCGGACGATCCACGTGTCACCATCCTAGAAGAAGAGTAAGACAACGCCTTATGAACGCGAAGAGAACCAAAAACCAAGACTACGAATCATGGACCACCGTTCGGAGATACCGCCTCGGTCCACCAATCCCTCCGAAGTAGTTACCCAAGCTTCCCTCGGAGAATATACCAAGCCCGAAGAAGAAGTCTGTCGAAGTTGATAAACCGACATACGAGCCGAAGTCACTTGAAGACGAGGCGCACCGAAGACCACCTTTACTTGGTAGCTAAGATAATGGCATTTGTGTAATTATTGTGTAAATTTCCTCTATATAAAGGAAATATCTCCTAGGAGAGAGGGGATCTTTTTGGACCTTCTCTCTCTTCCTCCTTCTCCTCTACTCATCTTCTTCCCCAAAAACTAGATCTAGATCTAGAACTCCTCTTTAATGGAGATTCATGTAATATCAGCATCTAAATACATAGAAATCTTCTGATATTTGGTCTTTGATTACTGTTCATAATACCCTCGGTGCTGTTCTTATGGTCATCGCACCATTGAATCACAACTTAAATATTGTATGTATGAGTAGATCTGATGGATATGGCACCTTGAGTACCTATGCAGATTTTCGACTCGTACAGTTTGGCGCTAGAAACAGGGATGATTAAAACAACTTAGGGTTTGCCTGTGATTTTTGGGTTTTCAAATTTTTAGCATATTTTTTTGTCTTTTCAAAGATATTTGCCTGTGCTGTGGAGATCCAAAAATGAAGATCTATTAGTTTCGGGAGTAGATCCGGCGAATACACCAAATCCGGCAACTTTATTGGCAGATTCGTTAACTTGGGAAGAGATCCAGTGGTTTTTCAGTGCTCGGGGGCATTCTCGTCAACACTCAGCAAGATCCAAACAATAAAGTTACCCGTTTCAGGTTTCTCAAGCACCGACGGAGAAAAAGAGAACTGCAGTAAATAAACTTCTGAAGGAAACAACGTCAACAATCACGAAATCAGCATATCTCTGATCCTCAGTCGACCACAAAACGCCAATCTTATTCCTATTTCTTTTGCCTTATTATCATTCTTATTACTATCTAGATCTAAAAAAAAAAAATAATAAAAAAAAAAAAAAAAATTCAAGCTTCGTCTTGGAGCAGAATTTCGATTTTTTTTCCAAAATGTGGAGTAAAACTAATTTTCAGCAAAAGATTCACAATCCCTAAAGGATACTCTTCTGATCCATTTAAGTTTTTGGGAAAAATCAGATTTGGGACTTTCTCTGAAAAGCAAAACAGATCAGATTTGGCACAATTCAAGGGCTCTCGAGCAAACTTGTTTTCCCCCCTTACAGATTTACAGTGATTAGGCCATGCTTTACAAATTCATATATGAGTTCTCAAGAAAATATTAAGTCCCAAATCATGAATAAAGATATGGGTGTTCTTCCCTGTATCAGATGATCAAACATAGCTATTTCCCCTTTCAGTTATAGAGTACATCGTGGAATAATTGAAATTGTTTTCTTACTCACCTTGATCAATTTGTACATTGCAGCAATGGGTGATTATCAAACCGATTTCAAAGCAAGACCTCGATGTAGGAGGACAACTAATAAGCCTTGTTCAAAATCAGGTATATGTTACCAGCAACAAATACATCTCGGACTTGCAACACAATCTCAGCAAAAGAAGGAAATCAACAACCAGCAGCTTTGGAGGAACTCTCAAAATCACTCGACTCCGAAGGCAACCTCGGCTACAAGAAAGAAACTTTGATGCCTTACCAGCTATCTCAAACTCTACTTCGATGGTTATGTCTCGATGACTCGAAGTGAATCACAGCTACCAACTGCTTCGGACCATCAACTGTGAAGTCAGTGAAGTCATCTCGATCCAATCACGATAACTAAGCGGCCTCACTTCGAAAACCTCGGTGGCTAAGTATCAGCAACACATCTTCGGTGCCTATTTCCACTTACCTCGGATAAAACAGCAATAAACAGAGCAAACAAACTCAGAGCGACAAAATGCAAGTTATGATGCAATGGACAACAACAAAAGCCTTACTTCGAGACGTCAACTTCTATGATACAACTCCGACCACCAAACAAACACTTTAAGGGCAGCTTCGAATGGCAGTTCCCATTATCTTCTCGATAATACATCGACTAAGAGCCCAATGATCAACTCCTTCGCTAATAGACAGAAGACATCCGAGGACGACATTTCTAATAACAGTTTTAATGGCAGTTCATTCTCTCCTCGATGAATACACAGCTCAACCACCATCAACATCAACAAATCTCAAAACAACTTAAACTTCGATGACTCTAACAACCTCGGAGAAATATCCTTCATCAGCAGCAGCGTAGTCTTCGGAGGCAACCTCGATGATTAATCCATCTTCGGAGGCAACTTCGATGATCAATCCAACCTCGATGTCTCAAATCCTACTCTACCTCGATGGGCAAACTCGTAGCACGCCAATTAAGTTCGATAATGAATGATGAAATTCGAAGATGTTCTCGAAGCAACTTCGATGGCAGTTTAATAAGAAATTTTGATCAAGGGAAATGGCACCTTCGACCGAGGACGGACTCAACTTCGGTGGCAATCTGATAACAATCCAATGACAGTCTGGTGGCAGTTCTAACTCACCTTCGGCAACTTCCTCCAACTACTTCGGACCACCAGCTGCGAAGACATCACGATGAACAACAGCAAACTTCGAAGCAATTTTCTAAGAAATAATACAGTACCACTGCGATTAGGGCATACAAACTCTATTAGGGCATACCACTACAATCAGGGCATACCAACTTGATTGGGGGCATACCAGCAGTCACATCACATTAGCAATTTTAAATCCTACAACTACACATGGAAGCATCAATAGCTGAACAAATGAACAAAGTCAACTTTCAACATCAGCTTCGGCATCATTCTCGCAGCCAAACTCCAATCACCAACCATCACCTTTAAATGGCAGCTTGACAGCAGCTTCAGTCTATCTTCAATCTTCACCTACGATCAAGCCATAGCCTACAAGCTATACATGAAAAGGGAGAATTCTTAAACTCTACACTCTTTCCATTCCGAGGCGTATCAACTGTGTTTTGAATTAAAACCTTCATGCCATATACATTTCTCAAAATTATCTCCGAAGGCAGCCACTAACAGTACGTTTCAGGTGCAAATAATAAAATATCGGAGGAATCTCGTCAAAGAGTAAGGCATTAAAATAAAGTGGCACAAAGTGTGGAAACAAAGCAAAGCAAGCTCGCTCAAGGAGCAAAAGCACACTCTAGAACCAAATGGCGAAAGTTCAAAAGGGAATATCGAGACTCAGTAAACACGGACTCAGAAGTGCAGATAATCAATCTTCTCGCCTTCGCTAAGCATTTTCTAACTCTGAAAAATCTCTTTAAGTTCAAATTATTTACGCTGGGGCATCTCTCGCCTAGGCCAAGGCTTAATAGAATTCTTACCACAACGATATATTCATGCTAGTCGTAAAATAAAAAAAAAAAAAAAAAAAAATCTTCTTGGGAAAGAATTTCTAAACACTTCTCTTCCAACTTTAAAAGTTTTTGAATGTTCATGCACTTCACATGCTTAGAATAACGCTTAAGCAAGTAGTACGTTAGGCCATTACGCCACTATATATATAAGTCACTTAGCAAATAACTTACGACGTCACAGATTTCTTCCTTACAACATGCTAGATTCTTAAAAAGTCGTTTGATTGCTTCCTCCCACCTCGAGGGGCATCAATATCAAAGTTCTACTTATCGAACGTTCAAAATAAGATTATATCCTATATTAGGAGTTCTACTTATATTAGTTTCATTATGAATTGACCGAATCGCTTCCTCACACCACAAAGGGTGTGAATATCAAAAAGAGTATAGTTTCGAATTAAGAGAAATAAGGCAACTATAAAGTTTTAAGGCGCATACCAAAATAAATGAAACCGAACCATCTCCTTCCACCTTGAAGGGATGGGGCATCCAATAATTACATTTGAAGATCGAACCATCTCTTTCTACCTCGAAGGAGTGGGGGTATTGAATATGTTTATGCAACACCGAGCAATATGCAATGAATGAAATCAAGAATTTTTTAAAGTCACCAATTAGCATTTTTAATGCCTTAGATTTATTAAAGTCTCCTCTTGCTACAACATATCACATTCCGAAAAAAGCATGCTTGTCACATTACGACACATTCGAAATCTCATTAGCTTTATGCAATCTTCGATTTTGCACACTATCATGTTATAAACAAATTATGCTCACCACAAGCAAGCTCGGTACAACTCCCAGATCCTCTTCGATGAGGCAAAGTCCTATTTTTTAGGCACATCTTCTAAGGCTCTAACGCCATAAAAGAAAACAGGCTGTAACGCCAAAGGCAGAAAAAGCCAAAAACAAACAGGCTGTAACGCCAAAGGCAGAAAAAGCCAAAAATAAAAAGACCTCGAAAAGCAGACACAGAGCTAATGCTCATATAAATCGTAAGGGCCCTACGAGTTATATGGCACAGTCCTCTACCCACAAGACACCCCGATAGCAGTGAGCACTTTGAATCAAGGCTACATAAGCCGACGATACATTCGTACTCACTACCAAACAGCCACGAGGAGTAAACGTCCTCGGGCGCCGAGGGGAAGATAAATGGGATTAACATCTACCTTTAGAGGTGGATGGAACCCCGAGGCAGCTAATTAGCTTACATTCACGGGAATGGCAAGCGAGTTACGCAGCCGAGGGACCTCCTTCAAAAATCAAACACAGCCTTGAGGAGGGGCTAACGAGAAAAGAAAAAGTTGAACTCCAGGCCGCGATAGGAGAACAGTACCATGTCTAAGCTCCAGCTTTGACCGGCACTCCCCCATTGTGTTACTTTATTATCGAGACACATAGCAGCTACCCACCATAAGTTTCCTACTCTACTTGGGATAAATGGGTACTTAGTATCTTCGATACCCACCTAACGTACTGAGGCAGGACGGGCACCTATGGTCTCGATAGCCAGTGTTTTGCTTGAAACCAGCGCGAGTAGCTCAAAGCCTTTGGGGAGGGTGATCCGTACGCCCCCACTAGCTTGGTTACTGCCTCCCACATCGAAGTAAGCCCCGAAGTTGCACTCTAAGTAACCTTAGGAGCCTATAGTTTGCAAAGATGCATCAAAATATTCTGCAGGATGGCTCGAAGTGCAAATGAACCGAAATGCAAAAAGATGAAAGACGGGCTCAAGCAAATCACAAAGATATTACCTTGAAGTATTCATTAAAGCATCAAACAGGAGCATGCGCTAAGGTTTCTTCGTTAAGATTCAATGGGTTTCAAAATTTCGCTCTCAAAACACTCGTGGACGGTTGTACATACAAGAACTTAGCTAACAGACCCACTCGTAGAAAGCAACATCAAATGACCCAAGGAGCAAAGCAATGCGATAAGCAATCTTCGTCCACCAAAGGAGCATGGCATCCTTCGTTTCACAACAAAGAGTCACAAAAGTCAATACACCGAAGCAGTAGCTGGAGCAAAAAAAAGAATGCAGGGGCAAAGCCATTGGATGCCAACCTCCTCGTACAACAAATTCGCTTTGTGGATGGTACACCTCGGGATGAAACAATCCTTTTGCTTCCCAAAAGTTCAATTTCTTCACTTTCGAAAGCAAAAGGGGGGCAACTATACAAGGGAATCCCGCATGAAAAATTTTCAAAGCTCATTTCTTCAGCAACAATCAAGCAACAACAACGAAGCCGTCTAGGAACTTCACGCAAGAGTAGGAGCAAGTACTCAAAAAACATATTGTACTCTTCCGTTCAGTTCCTTCGACAACAAGGGAAAGCCAAAATCTCATCTCGCGCAAAAGATATTCCGAAGGAAGAAAATATCACAACAAAAGAAACACCCCAACAACATCTCGGTTACCACCTTTCGAACTGGTTACAATATGAAGAAATCATCTGTCTACATCGAAATACACCAACGAAGGTCATCTCAAAATTGTAAAGGACTCATAAAATAACCATTCATCATCGACGAAGCCCAGTTATGCAAACACCAAAGTCAAATCGATGGCATCTATCTCCTTCAAGAAAAGAATAACAATCAATTCAATCTGAAGCAGTCATCTTAGCATTCTCGACGAAACATTCTCGGAGCAGTCTAACTCACTGCAATCAGCAAATCTCGGAAGGAATAACCTCGCAACGACAACAGCTTGTAGGCTCAGATTCGGAGAGATTTTAGCTCAGCTCGTACACTCCGAGATCATCCTCGACCTCACTTCGAAGTCATCTTCGATCACACTTCGATTCGATGGCACACATTTCCGTTCTCGATAATACGGCAGTCAATAACCAACTTTGGTGGATAGTTACCTCGAGACATCCCCTTTGGATCAGCCTGCATACTTCGATGACTATTCATCCTCTTCTCGATGCCAGTTCCTTGGATTCAGCATCACATTCGATCAATGAAATCTCAAACCATCATGAAAAAATACCAGAAAAGGGCAGATAAAATTCATTCGTGACCAACTCAATCAAGCATACCTCCTCGGCAACTCAACAAAGACGTAAATGTTACAAGTTAGAAGCTGTCGAAGCAAGTCAAAAGTACCGAAGCTAAACGAAAGGATACAACACAAGTCAGCACACTCCAGGGTTCTCACAAGTCCACGTGTCTCATACCGTCAATTATGACAAGAAGAATTTGCGATCGGA
>JAJJMA010173699.1:0-13037 GCA_023529015.1 Papaver nudicaule
TTTTCTGTTCTCCGACCTCTTTCAAACCAGATTTCATATCTTCTTCAGATCGAGATTAGTTATGGGTTCTTTTTTTCTAGATTGTTCTTCGCCTTCATACTCAGCTTCAATTAGTTTTTCTGTTAATTTTGCGACTGTGTGCGATGAATTTCCTTGCTTATTATCGTATTCAGAACTATTACCATGCCACCCTGAGCCTGATAATATGGTCTGGAACATTGTAAAGTTCCAAGTCGTTTAAAAATCTTTGAGAGTAATTAGAATAGCCCTGCACAACTTTGTCTCACTTCGGTATTCACGTTCTTTTTTTTCGTTAGTTCCTGACATTGTTAGTGCTTCGTATATAGGATAGGACAGGGAATCTCGTTTGACAAACTGGTTTATAAATTATTTTCCTAACTCAATCATTACCGTAAACCTACACTCATAGCTCGTTGTCCCGGTACAGGCAAGTAGTACAACCCTCCCGGCAGTTGTGGACACAGACTGCAATGCCTGAATCAAAATTAAATCGTTATTTGTTTTGTGGAATGTCACTGGAACATGCGTATAAGCCACGCTAAACTGAAACCAAAAAAACAAACCCACAGTCAAAAAGTGCTTTCCTACCTCCCGACGTTCTCGTTCTATTTTACGTTCTTCCCATCTCTTATTGGCTTTGACGTATATTCCCTGTAGTATGTTTCACATGAAAGTTGACTGATTTGTTTTTTATAATTTTAAAAATCACAAAACCACAAAAGCAAACCCACACTCACAGCTTGTTTTCCAGATACATGAATTGCTTGTTTGGATTTTCCAGGATCGGACGCTCCTTGGCATCCTTGCTCCCCTAGCTGCTGTCTTTCCCCACAGCTCTTACTGACAGCCACGGACCTTGTCTGCAAAATGATTAAGTTGTGAATTCTACATAAAAAATTGCCTGCATTCAAGATTCATAAAAACACAATCCATCCAAAACCTACAGCGAAAACTGGTGCTCTGTTACAGGAAGATAATGCAGATCTCCCGCACCAGTTATGGACCTAGCGGTCCTAGCCTGAAATTCCTGCGGTATGATTAACTCATGAGTGCCACGATTCAAATAATTCCTCGATTGTTTTAGCCCATAATTCAACTGATTCCTATTTGAGACCTACATTCCAAGTTGGTTGCCCAGGTACCGGCAAATAGTGCAGCCCTCCCATACCAGCTCCGGTTCTAGTCTGTATTTCCTGCAGTGTGATGAACAAATAAGTGTCATCATTCGCTTTTTTAGAACAAATGGCATCCAATTAGCGATTTTTAAGTTTTGAAAAGTTAACAATTCTCCCAAAGCAATTTAAAATATGGCCAATTACTGTTTTTTTTTTTTTGTGTGTGTGTGTGGTCTCTCTGTGTATGGAACAGCATGGCCTCCAATCTACTACACCAAGTTCCTGTACACAAATTATGTAGTGAGCCACCACTGTTTCCGTCACCCAATACAGAAATCAGGTGAAATAATCTAAAAATGCTTGCATTATCCAAAATCAGGATAATACCTATACCTGAACACACACAAAAAAAAATCTTGTTTCAGGTTCCTTCTCTCAATAATGTTCATTACATTTACAAATACATCAAGAAATTGCGGTCAATCAGTACTCGGCAGATTCCAAAACCACTGCCCGATCGATTACGTTGATAGAGTCTATATCTCAAATTGTTACACTATGTCGATCCATCTATTCCCTATTAGCACCAATTAATATTATTCAAGGCGAAACCACATATAACAGTAGCCTAGTATTGACTACCGAAAATCCACATATTATCACCCTTATACATACCTAATTGCTCCACCTTAAAACATCCAACATAAGAAAAAGCAGAAGACATAAAGTGTAATTTGACCTTTGCTACTGAAACATCACCATAAAGGATGGAGCGGAACGTATTTCTCCTTGTGCAGATGGCGATAAACAAACCTCTACCAAGCCATTACACCTAACTTAACATGCACACCCTTAACATGGCCTTAAATATTTATGTATATGCTGTACATAACTATGAGCACAACTCCTTAAGAATTGAGAGACCCCCATACAGGGTAACCTCAGTTTTAGTGTTGTTACATCCATGGATAACGAAGATTATATACCATTATTTCAATCCAAATATACACGGGCTATGTTAATCAAATTGAACTGCATTTTTCCCTATCTCCAACATTAAAGTTTATATGGCTTTCGGTCAATCCAAGTTTATCAAACCTGGAAAGGTATAATGAAGATGATGTGCTAGTGAAATAAAGTACATAGCCAGTTAACTATAAGGACGAACCCTGAAGAAGATGACCAATTTTTAATAATAATTACCAATAGCAAAAGAAACAAAGTAGCAGGACAATCTGTGATGCATTAGAGTTGCAACTCTAAATCACATGTTTTCAATCTTATGTTTCTACGGTATGGATCTATCTGTATTTTTTTCATATTAGAGACATAAGACAGAAAATTCAAAGAGATTCAGATAGAAGTGTACTTTAAATATAGAGCAGTAGGGTGATCTGCTACATTACACAAAGTAGATGGATCTCCTATCTTTCTTTTTCCATCAACCGCTCTGGGAGTTCCCAAAACCACATCAGTTGATGGATTGTAGGCCTGCATTCAAAAACAAACAGTCACTCTAAACCTTTGCAGCAGTTATGAGACTTAGTCGTACCGAGTTAGAAAATACTGCAGTCAACAAAAAAAAATCAGCAAACTAACCCTGTGACCAAAGAGAAGTAGGATAGGTTTGGTCCTACCCTGCATACAAACCTTGTTTGGCAACTCTGCCGACGCTCAACTCCATAAAACCATACACGCATGATCAAATGACACGTTAATGCACATCCATATGTCACACAGACCTTAACCTATCAAAGGATTGCATATGATGGGCTTATGGACATATGGATTGACATGAGCCTAACACTATCTTGTGGTACCAAATGATTCTAGTTTACTGCGATGAAAATATCACGCGAACGATGTGAAATCATCGCAGATGGCAAGAAGCAGCAGAAAAACAGTATATTACAGCCATGATGACCGAAAAAAAAAAAATCGAAGCAAAAGGCAAACAATAATAGTCGCATATCCTGTAAAAACACCGGAATGAGAATGCTTACCCGAAATTCCCTTTCATACTCCAAAAAATCATATTTACTAACTCTGCATCATATTACTTCAGTAGTGCATATGTGATTTAAAGATATACACCATTAACCACACGCATAACTAACCGATAATTTGAACATTAATCAGCTATCAGATCATTACCAAATAAAAACTCACATTGAGACAGATGAGAGATGCCTATCCCTTCAGATCCTGCTCAGAAAAATCAGAAAATATTTGAATATAAATGGAAGGATAACTGCAGGCCAACCTTACAACCGAAATGGAGATGACTACGTATATAAAACAGAAACAAAGAATAGGATTCCAAAAAACAAATGAGCAACCAACGTAAAAAAAATAACCAAATGCAATAATACAATTCCTGCAATGAAGAAACGGAGGAGAGCATGAGTAAAAATGAAGCAGTATAAATCAAACAAACAACATAAGAAGCAGTATAAATCAAACAAACAACATAAGAACACGCTCTAGGGCTAGTTGTGAACATAGAAAGAAAAATAAGCATGTAAAACCAATAAGAAAACCATTCAGCTGAAACGTACTACATAGATTGGTTGTTCTAATATGGCCACATTGGCAAATCCTCCCGCCCCAGCCATGGGTGTAGCATGAGTTTCCTGCATTATGGTGAAAACATGTACTCCGTAATCAAATTTTATCAAACGAAAGATTCACCGTGACGACAAAACTTATCATATCGAAACATAGGTTCAAATCTGGTGGTCCGTTGATTCCATCCTGGGTTGATTGAGCATTCTGCTTTCTTTGAGCACTGGAATTCAATTTGTTGTCATAATATTTTCATAGGAACCAAAAAACGAAACAGCTATAGCATACATAGGAACCAAAAAACGAAACAACTATATCATACCAGAATATAACACATACTAATACTAACCTCATGTTATTTGAGAAGAATGCGCTGTTCAATTCGTATAATCATAACTGACTCAAGCCTTTCTTCCTTCCCGGAGTATGTTTCCAACGCCTTTGTGGCTGCTCTGCCTGTTATATATAAGCTAACTTCCGGAAAAGAAAAGTCTGTTATAATGTCACTTCTCTACCTTTTTTATATACAGACCATCTTTCCAGTTGATGTTAATAAGTTGTAGGCCTATTCTAGGTAGTTTCCTTTGTATGTACCTGTTTCCCGAATCCAATTCAAACTTGTCACTCCAAACAGACAAACCCAAATCCAATTCCAACTCTACCCTCCAAACCACCCGCCAAAAACTGCAAACCAGCAATCCAAATCAAGGCCAACAACCCTGTAAGACCCTATTTAGGTTTTGTTTAACATATTCCGAGACACTTCCCAAGTTATTGGTAGAATTGAACTTCTTTGTCAAACAAACAATTGCAGACATCCATTGGAAGCAGAGAAACAATGAGGATCACCATTTTTTTTTCCGCGGGCATTGCCAGCTTCTACACCTTCTTTCCAACAATTTATCAAGCATGTTGTGGTCGTGTTTTCTGCCTAGGAACATGAATTCCTCCTGTTTATATCAATTCACAATTCCTTCCCAGCAATTGGGTTTACTCACTCATATGTATACCAACTCAGAAGCTACTAATGCCCCAATTCACTCCAACATATTCCCGTTACAATGGCAGCATCACTACCCTATCTCCTCAACCTGCCCATTCAAATTACACCAGTTAAATTCCTTGGGTTTTGAATTGGATCTTATTTCCATTGTTCCATGAGATCTACAGCCAAGGCCAGAAAAAATAACCTACATTATATCCCCTATACAACTATATTTTCAGGCAGAAGTTCCAACCAAAACAGACGCCGCTCCGCTCCAAAACACGATGTCCGTATCCATGGCTTTCTTGCTGTTTTTGAATCTGTTTACGCATCCTACCGTTGCTCAATCAGTACATGCTATATGGTTTCTTAGAGCATGCGTGATGGTGTGAATTGTGAAGGAGCACAACCAACTGGAGCTAGCCAAGGAGCACAACCAACTGGAAGAGTATTAGTTTTCCTAACTTGAATTGGGTTAGCATTGATACATCTAACACAATATGCTTTACATTGCAGTGAAATTAGATGTACAAATGCTAGCCAAGTTCAGCTAGGAGTGACATTCTCTTCCTCTACAGTTATGCATTCTGATAGCTGGGACGCATTTGGATTGTGTATCAAAGACCAACGTAATAAAAAAATATAAGAAAGAACCAATGTTAACTTACTACAGCGCAAGTCCAGCCAAACAACTCAAAGTTAGCAACAACCCAATTCAGAAGCAACCAAACAATAATATTCAAGTATAATTACCCGTTTTGGATCAGAGTTGAGATCAGATTCGTTATTCCAGATTCATTATTCCTGCCAATAAGAGATAACTAAAGAAATCAGTAAAAAGGAAACCTAAAAAAAATATTGTATACAAAAATCGTAGCTGCATAATTAATGAATTAAATTGTAGGTGAATCATAGGTGCAGAAAATATTTCTAGTAACCACTGATGGGCTTCTTAGGGGCTAGTAGCCAAAAGCCCTTCTAATTATCAAGAGCAAAAAAATTTCCAGTAACCTTTAGCATTTGAGTGTTTCGCATATTTAGAAACTTAGGATAGTCTTTGTATTTGCAAGCGTAGAAATGCATTTAACTTTACGACAACGTAGAACTGCATTTATGATCCCAAATGTATCTCTAATATGCTTCACAGGATCAAAGTACCTGATGATTTCTAAGATATCAGCTTTCAAAGCCATAACGTATTTCTTTTTTTCATTCGCTATACCACTGGGGCCTTCACCGAAGGAGATTGGGACCAACATCCCTAATCTGGTACCATAGTTCAGATTTTAGTTCTTTGGTCCTAACATAGATAAACCTTATATCCTATTTTTGTGCTACTTCCTGGTTAATGATGACCATTATTGGTTCCTGCATCAAAACCTACACAGATGAGTAGCTTAGCCACCTTTTAGTGCTCAACCAAGTAGTCGTAGTGGATTTAGAATTAAAAAAATCAATCAACTTTCACTCACTGGAAGAACCTAAACATAATCAGATCTCATATTCATCGACTACATAACCAAAAATTCCATTAGAACTCAGCGAAATCATGCCAACGCTCCACTTCAGATTTGATAACAGAAGTTACGAATTTTAATCAAAAGAAACTCGAAAGCATAATTTAGCCAAAGGATGACATCAAATTGGAGGCTCCATAATGTATTATTGCTTATTGACACTACGTGTAAGAAAGGAAATGGAAGAGTTAGGAGGGAGCGAGAGAAAACCTGGTCAGGCATGACTTCTCCATTTGTGCCACTAATGCTAATTCCAATATATAAGCAATCTGTCCGAAACATCTCTACCCAAGGATTTATCGGCTCCTGCTGCACAGTATTAACGACCCTAAGAAAGAAATGGCGAATGTTAGTGGTTCATTAACGAACTGGTTAATAACCAAGAGGTCTTTTGACATATTATTGGACAACCAAGAGGTCCCTTCGCACAGTATTGGGCCCAAGTTGAATAAAAAATATATCTTCTCCATTATGATAACAAATGAGATTTTAGCAGCCATGGAGACCCTGTCTGTGCCTTACATAAAAAGATATGAAGCATGTACATGGGATTCTATAAGGCTATCATGCATACTACATCCGCACATTACATAAGGATTCATTATTATTTCAAACTTATAAAACTAATAAAGAACGGTCGGGGTTCTTATGTTTTGACATAAGGGTAGTCCAACTCTTATATCTTTACCATTGGTAAACAACTCTTGGTTTCAAGCATAAGATAAGTTCCAGAAGACAGCTTTCCCTGGATAACTACACAAAACACCAAATAGAAGCGAGAATCTAATATCAACCTTATCCCAACAAAGGAAACCTACCTTAATGCGTAAGTTTTATCTACGGTATCGGTCACTCTAGATCGTAATTGCCTGTCCTAGCTTATAGGAATAAATTTTTAGCATGATTAGTTTACCCTTCTCTGACTACTGTGAAAAGAAAAGGCCCACCCAATTTTTATCCGAACCAAATTTGGAAGGATCAATAAAATACACAATACTAATCAACGTACATGTACAAAACAATGCCAAGGTTCTAAGATTCATATTTTGCACGCAAGCTTTCCCACTCATTGGTTTACAAAAACTAAGGCATGTCACAATAAAATGCTACAACAATGAAGAATAAGTGGGTAGGAATTACCATCAACAGCGTTGTTTGACCACCACGAATAATCCAAGATCTTAATCCTTCTTATGCATCAATTTGTTCGAAACCATCATCTTTTTCTCTTTTGAAGCTATATGTAAGCCATGCCTGCATAAGAAAGTGCTGGATCTTGAGAAGTAAAAATTGATGATGGATCAGCGAAAAGATCTAATCCAGTACCTAAAATTATAAACACAGTTCAACAATAAAAAATTCATGTTTACCCGGTTTTTTTTCCCGCATCTCAAGCTCTCTTTTAAATAACGTCATTGCTTATTATCAGTTGTCCAAGATGCCAGTTGGTCTCTTTTCGCAGCACCTTCAGCCATTAAAACACCATCAACTGCTAACCTCACCTACAATTTCAAAAGAAAATTGAGCCTCAATATTAAGAGCCAAACACTGTCCAAATTCGAATTGATTTTATTCATACTATATCATCATAATACTCTAATGGCATTTTGGTACGCGTATTCGTACACAGATTTTAATCAGTATTTCAAGATTTTGATTTCCATATACATATCCATATGCGGTTACCCGCAGTACACAAACTTTCTCAGATATATATTTTAAGGTTACAGGTTAATCCAGGTAATGATTCTCTTATATCTGTTTTACTGATTTCGGGGTAGTTGATATCTATCTAGGCGAATATGAACCCTTGTCCAAGGTATCACCAAACAGAGATTAACGTTCACACCACACACTGCATCCATTAAACCTGCAAACAACTACTGTTCTACGTGTAAGATTCTAAAACTGCAACTTCACTTAGATAGCTCGCATGAGAATAATCGATACAGACAACAAGCCGTTTAATGTCTGTCCACACATTTGTCATTATGCCTATATACTGGCATCCATCATGCATTTCTGACAGCCGTCACTGAGTCTGCTGGAAAGACATATGATAACATCCACACTGGCAGATACATTGCCACACTACATGGTAAGTCATTATGCCTATGTAATGGCATCCATCATGCATTTCGATCTGCTAGGCCTAGAAAGACATATTATAACATCCACACCTGCAGATACGTCGCCACACTACACGGTAACAACTTCACAGTCATCAACACATCGGATAACTTTGGAAGTTATATGGTACAGTTCGTTCCAGGATTTCATAAATCATGAGTCTACACAGCA
The DNA here is from genome assembly GCA_023529015.1 of Papaver nudicaule. Taxonomy (NCBI): domain Eukaryota; kingdom Viridiplantae; phylum Streptophyta; class Magnoliopsida; order Ranunculales; family Papaveraceae; genus Papaver; species Papaver nudicaule. The sequence goes on from JAJJMA010173699.1 coordinate 8,505, forward strand.
AGACAGTGAATTCTTATTTTATTTGATAATTCAGAACATTGTAACACAGGAAACGTAATCACCGTTCCAGATATTGCGTACCCACACACAAAAAATTGATAAAAAGGAAATAACTCAGAATCTGTACTAAAGACTCTTCAAATCTCACCTGGTTCACTATACCTGGCTCAATGCTCCCACCAGAAGGCTGTTGCTTTTGCGGTTGCCCCTGTTGCTCATCTCTCTTCCTTTTCTCTGCCATCCTTTTTGTCGCAGCCAAGGATACCTGCAGTATAATCAAAACATAAATTGTATATATTTATTGTTCAAACCTATAATTTGACCATAGACATAACAAAACCTATGTTCAAGTGCATATATTTCTAAAGGCGTTGACGGCTCCGACGTTATTAAACTGTAGCCCTTCTTTCTTCCTGAAATTTGTTTATCAAGATTTTGCAATTGCACGTTAAAAATCTTATATATAAACTCACTGAAGAATTAATTTTATTAATTGTGTCGTGTCTTTGGTGCAAGGCTTTTATCATTGCTCTGCTTCTTATATATAGGCATCAACGGCATAGAAGCCTATGCTAGGTAGTTTCCTTGATTTGAAACTCTTTCCAAATCCAATTCAAACTTGTCTCTCTCACAGACAAACTCAAATTCAATTCAAAACCATCTTTCCTTGTTTCACCTAACTTCCAAACCACCTGCCAAACACCGCCAAGCACCCATCCAGACCATGGCTAACCATCCGTAAAACCTTGCTCCAGTTTTGCTTCAACCATTCGAGTCAATTCCAAATATCCAGCCATTATTGCTTTCCAAACCTCACAGTAGACCCAGCACCAAAGAAATATAAAAGAAGATTGTTTGAGAAGAAAGAAAGAAACAGGAAGAATTGTGGACAAACCTCAAAGTAGGGTCACAGTTGTTCTCGCTCGTACTCCTATTGTTTATGCTTGTATTCCTCTTCTTTCTCCTCGGCACGTACTCGCTTAAGTTCTTCCCATGTAAATTCTTCAAACCGTTTCATACTATCTCCCACGATCTTTGTCAAGTGGATTGCGCTGCTGTGAGTTAAAGGGAACTTCTTCAATTTCAAGCAGCGAACTATTGTTACGTTTTGTAATGATGGAAACTCGAGCTCTGATAACCCTTGCTTCTCTCTGACAATTCCTCAAACATGTTGGAGTTGTTGGAGTACACATAGCTAAACCCAAAACATAGCTGATGTTCACAGATGTTCATAGGGTTTCATCGAGTTATGAAATTAATTACCCTAATCGATACAAAACAATCAATACTCTCGTTCATCCCTGCAATTAGGTTCATACACACAATTGTAAACAAAAATCATCCCGCAGCGATGTCCGCGATGTCTTGTCTTTGAGATTTTACACCAACAACAACCAAAATTACTGCCAAACCTAAACCCAAAGCTAATTTCGAACTGAGGATCTTTGAGATTTTACACCAACAGCAAACAAAATTACCGCCAAACCTAAACCCAAAGCTAATTTCGAACTGATTTTGCCCGGCAGAAGCTCAACCCACTTCTCTCCGTTTTTTCGCACATCTTCCATTGTCTCCTCTCCCAACTTCAGTGGCTCGCAGATTAGCAAGTGGTTCACAGTTTTGGAGGGCTTGGTCGAGAAGAAGAAGTACAGAGGAGTAGTATTGTTTCTTACGATGTCGATGTCCTAACGAAATAGATTAGATGGACGGCCAAGATTACACCCGAGTTTCTTAATTTTTCCATGGACGTACGTGATGGCTCACACGCACCAAAGAGGGTTCAGATTGAACCATCCAGACCCCGGACGGCTGAGATCGCTCCATCGCAATGTTTTACTTTTTTCGATCGTGAGGCCAGGATCTCCCGCACGCTTTTTTGACGGCCCGGATGGCCCCATTGTTAAGGACCACTTTTTTTTTTAATATAGAGACTAGGTATCACCCCAGCCTACGGCTGGGGCTCAACCTTTTTTTAATTTTTTATAAGTATTATTATCCGAGACTACGGTCGGGTCATATCAGCCGGGGCCTATGGCTCCGGCCGTGGGTTAATAATTCCAAAGTTGGTCGGCTCAAGCCTCCGGTATTTGGTTGGCTGGGTGAAATCAGCCGGGGCCTACGGCTCCGGCCGTGGGTGAGGCAATTTATATATAAGATTAATGTCCTAATTTGGTTGGTCGATCTATCTCTTTTTAGGGAAATTAATTTGGGATTACGATTTTTATAGGTTGATTAGTTTGATCATATAGCCCGGTGTTTAGTTGATCGGTTTATGCCATTGCTACCGTTTCTTACCTCAAGCATTTCGGGATCTAACATACCAAATATTGTTATCCAAAGACTCTCTTCACCTCTTTGTTTATGCTTGAATTGCTTGTTCATAATATGGCATATATTTATTTAGTTGTTGTACTTGAGTTGTATAGAGCTCATGCAATTGTTCATAAACTGATGCTTTGAATTTTTGTTTTTCTTCTCTTGTCTCGTTCATAAACTGATGCTTTGAATTTTTGTTTCTCTTCTCTTATCTCGGTAAATGGGAATTTGAAATCAGCCATGGTATATTGGTATTGTTAAGGAAACACTCGTTTGATATTTATATGAAATAATTTTGGTTATATTAGGTACGTATTTAATTTCAGTAAGTATTTGTTTTTGTGTCCTATTTAAACTTTTTTTTTTAGCGTATTATTTTTGGAAAATACTCAGGGGTTTGGTGAACTACTGGATCGAATATTGGTTTTATATTAAAAGCAAGGGAGTAGATCTAACGGCCACGGGTGACTTACAATTGACTTTGGCGATCGAAGGGTCAAAATTCCATCACGCGTTTGGACGGCCCGGATAGCCCGATTCCTAAGGACCATATTTCTTTAATAAAGAGATTGAGTCATCATCAGAAATATGGTTAGTCGCTTCAGATAGGTAGACACATGATTTCTGATCAATACTGTACGTGATTAAAATCTTCGTATGATTTTACTACTCGATCAAATATTCATTTGATTAAAAAAAAAAAAAAAAAAAAAAAAAAAATAGTTGAGATGCATTGCATTATCAGTTTGCACCATTCCTTAGAGAATCCCATTTTTCGCATGATGGCCATGAGAAAAGACCACTCAACCCTGTCAAAAGCTTTTGACATATCAATTTTCAATCCCATTATGCCTTCTTTTGCCTTAGATTTCCTCATGCTACATATGATTTCATGTACCACAGTAATGTTATCTGCAATTTGTCTTCCAGATATAAAAGATGATTGATATGGGGATATCAGTTTAGGCAAAAGCTTTTTTAATCTAGAAGCCAGAATTTTAGATGTAACTTTGTAGGTATTGCACAAAGCAATAGGTCTGAATTCAACAGGTGTGGTTGGATTTAGGACTTTAGGGATCAAGGAGATGAATGTTGAATTCATTTCTTTGAAGAGACACCCAGTTTTGAAGAATGTCCGGACCATGTCAATCATATTGGGTCCCCCAATCTCCCAATTATCTTGGAAGAAATTTGGGGGAAAGCCATTAGGACCTGGTAATTTATCTCCCTTCATAGAAAACATAGTGTTCTTTATCTCGTGGGAGTCAGGAATAGCAACAAGATTATATTTTCTTCCATAGTGATTATAAAGGATATGAGATCAGTCATATAACTGGAAATGTCTTAGGCTACATAACCACCTAGGTCCCCTAGATGACAAGGGTCCTAAAAATGAGCGCATTCCGATATGTATAGAACCACTATCTACCAATTGTCGTTTTAACCGTTGAATCAAAAAACTAACCAACGGTTAGTTTTCAAAGGTGTAGAAGGTGGTGTTATACATCTCGAAATGCGCTCATTTTTGGTATGAACATAAAGCTCTATAAGAAAAACATGCTGTCAAAAAATTAGCTTCAAATTCGTAGCCGTTTGGGAGTTATCAAAAAAATTGTAACACAATGTCAAGATAGTGTCATTTTAACCATGTCAAGGGATCCTTCCTCTTTTACTTTATATTAACTGTAATACCCACCCTTGTTTCCCGATAAACACAAAGTGTTGGTAAGCCTTCAGCATAGTAAGCTATAAATAAGATAATTAATAGGGGGAAAGCCACTTTTATTATAGGGAAAGCTGACTTCGGTCTAGGCTATTTGACTTCGAGACCATATTGGGTGGATTAAGACATTTCAATACTTCAAGCGGTTCCTCATTTTTGTTTGTTTTTGGAGATTAGTATCATTCTATGCAAACCTATGTGATCATCGTGTTATGCAAAAATGCTAGTATCTACTCGCACACGAAGACCATCTACACCATTGTATAGGAAATGCTTTTTATGTAGATCTTAATATATAATCAAATCTAAAGTAATCAGTGATCTTTGATTACAATATAAATGTGTGTTAATCTTCTATCGAAGATTGATCCAATAAGAATCATCAATCAAAGTCGTGTAGACCATAGAGATGCAGAATCGATTGGATGCTGATACTGCAACTACAGTAAATTCTATATCTTTATTTGATCATAAATGGCTGGCTCTTAATTGGG
>JAJJMA010173738.1:0-13978 GCA_023529015.1 Papaver nudicaule
GCAAACCAAGTAAGCAATGCCCAATTCAAATCTACCTCAGTTATACACGAAGAACCACTTAAGGAACTTATATAACTGGAGCCAACTAGGTCTTACAACACCGAGTGTAGCCGTGCGTTGCTACCTTTCCAACCTTGTTGAGTAACGTATCAGTTCTTGAATAGCCGTATATCAGAAGAGACGGACTTTAGAATAGACAAGAACGTGATCAGGTTACCAAGGTTACAGGTTAATCCGATTTCAACCAAAGATGGTTTCAATCTCCTACCTGTGCTTCCCAACTCTCAAGAGAAGTCTTTATAGTCGTAGGGAGTTCCCAGAGGAGATGCAACCTATAGAGGATGACTATACCACAACAAGCTTTCACCGAAGTGAAAAGAGTTTACGTTACCTTCCCTAAGGACCTTCACGTATGCTTGATGCTTGCGGTATTTGTCCGTAGACACCTCTATTTATAGCACTCAATAAGATAGGTTGCTTTGGAATTAAGCAATCAATTACTTGTCCCACAAGTTAAGGAAACCCTAAACTTGCCAACCAAGTAATAGAGATTAATCTCAATTGGAATTCTTTTTAGAATTATCTGCCAAGTGTTTTGTTGGCTCAAAAACACTTCAAGATAGAAATCCAACAGACCAGAGATAATCTTATCTTATTGACTCATTGAGGATCGTTAGATGGAACACAAAAGGTATTTATGTTTTACACAAGTCCATCTAAGAGATAAAGGAGTTTGGAATTTGACTCAGAGTGAAATTCTAAAAGAATATACACTAAATTCGACAACCAGTGAGATATCCACGTCAGGTTCACGTACTGGTACGTGAACAAAATAGACATCTCGAACTCAGGAGAATTCCCAAGTGTCTGGTACACAAACCGGTTCGGGAACCGTCTGTCGGTCAAATTTGGTCAAATCTGGATTCCGCTGGAAGTACTGGGCTGAGCCAGAACTTAGACGTGAGAACGTCCTCAGCTGTGATCCATGGACTCTTTGCTCAAGAGTACTCCTTTAGATTCATCCATATCCAACTTAACAGTTTGCAAGCAAACCATTGCAATGGTCATATGGTGTCGAATCTATCTCATACATTCCTGATTCACAGTATGCGTGGGATCAAATACTGGTCATGACACAAGGCCATGTTACACAAGAATACGATCTCAATCGCTATTATCACTACTAAAGTAGTCGACTATATTTCGAAAGAATAGAGAAAGTAGAAATAGAAGAATATCCATAAAGTCATAACTCCTACTAACCTTTTGTCGATGAAGAATAATTGATGTCTTCTTTGTCTTCACAGTCTTCGTCTTCAAGGTCTCTACTACTTTGTCTATATCCCATTTCCGAAATCTAAACTCTAGTAGGCTAAATCAAGAATTGAGTTTTGACACCTAAAACTGACAACTAGCTTGACATACCAACGCTAGTGGGTTTGACCGGACAATGCCCTAACATATTCTGCGGAATTTTCACGCGGGTTTCAACATATAACTCCTTATCTCTTAGTTGGACTTAAGCTTATCAAAATATCTTTTGTGGTCCATTAACGAATCTCAATGAATCAATAAGATAAAGGTGTTCTCATTTTCATTAGTTCTCTATCTTGAAGTGGTTAAGAACTAACAAACCACTTGGCAGATAAATGATAAAAGATTTCCAAATGAGATTAACCTAGGGTTTCTTTGTGTGCAAGCCAAGTAACGGGTTCGTTTATACGGGCACTTGCTAACTTGTAGCACAAGTAATCTATTGCTATCTTATTGAGAGATATAAATCGAGGATTAAAGAACGAAAACCACAACCATCAAGCATACGTGAAGTTTCTCCGTGGAACTGATCGTAAACTCTTTGCACTTCGGTGTAAGCTTGTTGTGGTAGCCATCCTCTATTAGGTAGCAGTTCCTCTGTGCGATTTACCTAACGACTATAAAGACTTCTCTTGAGAGTTGGGAAACACAGGTAGGAGTTTGAGGCCTTAGTGGTTGAACTCGGATTAACCTGTAACTTTGGTAATCTGATCACGTTCTTGTCTATTCTACGGTCCTTCTCTTCTGCAATAAGGCCATTCAATAACTGATACGTTACATACGAGGTTTTAACTGAAGCAATGTACAGCTGCACATTCGTTTTTGTAGGACCTAGTTAGCTCGAGTTGTATAAGTTTATTAAGTGATTATTTTCACAGCTGAGGTAGAGACAAGTTTGGCATAGTTTACTTGATTTACTTGTCAGGCCCCGTTTGTAAGTAGATTTCCGTATGACCTGGAGAAATCCAAAGGAAGTCACCTTACGTATGTTAAACTGAAGAGGACAGTTCGAAACATACAGTTGATAATTGAGGTTGCAAAGTCGTAATTGTTGACATAAGCCTTTAACAACGGTTAAAGCAATCCCTAGGCATGTAAAGGACGTCAGCTAGGGGAATCAAGTGTGTGACGATATGCGGGGGATCTATAAACGTAAGGAGTGCGACAATAGCCGATTCACTTAGAGGGTTAGAGTTGGTCTCTCCTACATCCCAGACCGAAGTCTGATAGTAGGCTAGTGTTTGTAGATAGTTAGTAATGTGCGTGTTCAAAATGGACGAAGTCCCGAGGTTTTTCAACAGGTTGTAGTTTCCTCGTTAAAAAAATCTCTGGTGTCTTGTGTGCTTTACTTTCTACATTATATCTCTGATTATATAATTAAAGGAAACACAAGAAGTATGTTATTATAACCGTTGAGTTGGTCCCAAATCCTTTCGAGGGATTCACCAAGACTTGTCTTACGTTAGGGACTGATCACTTGTGATCCTAACTCCGGTTAACAGATTTGGATGTTGATTTTTGAGATCGTGCATATCTTACCAAAAGACTCACGAGCCCAAAAGAAAAGTTGGTTTTTATTCGGTACCCCTGCTTTTTCAATTGGTATCAAAGCTGGTAAACTCATTAAAGGCGTAATTGTGTTTATCTAGGCTTGTGAATTATGGAACAAAGCATAAGAGCTTGTAACGTACCACCAAAGTTTGATGAGACCAATTACCTATGGTGGAAGACTGCTATGAGATCGTTTTTGCAAGCCCGGGATTTCAAAACTTGGGTTTATGTCGAAAAAGGATACACGCCACCAACTACTCTGGTTGAGGGTGAGTCTGTCCCCAAAGATATATATAGCGGCTTATGATGATGTGGAAACTCTTGTCGCTAAGCAAAACTATGATGGGCTTAACGTATCATACATGTAGTAACACCTGATCTTTTTCATCACGTGGTCACATGTGAAACCTCGCAAGACTCTTTGAATGGAGTAAGGACCGTTTTCAAAGGGAATTCAGCGGAAAAAGAAGCAAGGATTAAAAACTTCATGTATTATTGGGAAACTCTTCGAATGCTTGAGGATGATACCTTTGAAGAATTTAACCACAGATTGTCGGGGATAGTGAATGCTTGTCACACCTTAGGAAAAGCTATTCCAGAAAGGGAAATTGAGTGTAAAATTCTGAGGTCACTACCCTCAAGATACGATTCAAAGAAACATGCCACCTAAGAAGTTCATGGTTTAACTATAACAAGAAGTGACCTTGTTGCCAAGCTAAAGATCTTCGATCATGAACGAAAAGATAGAAAGAAATCTATCGCTTTTGAAGCTGTTAGCACTCCGTGCACCTCCTCTCGACCGAAATTTCCATGGGCTGATGAGTGTGAAGACCTTGACAATGGAGAAGGGGAAACTGAACTGATACCGATTACACATCAACTCAAATATCTTCTCAGATCTAGAAGAGACATGCGATTCAGGAGAAGATAATCCTTACCAGCATTAAAACCAAATCCTTACAGGGATGAGGATGACCTTGTTGATGTGTAATGTTTCAAGTGGCGAGGCTTTGGATACATGAAAGACATATGCCCTAGAAAGGATTACTATAAAAGGGATAATGCTCTATCTGCTCGGCTTGATGATATGTCTGACCAACATGAATTTGAACTAGATCATGAAGAAATTGCTTTAACGGCAAACACTTCAGATGAACGACGATATAAGCACGATGAAGTTGACGATTTCATTCATAAGGTGATCAGTAAGAGCGAGGACCTATTTCTAGAAAATCTTCAGTTAAAAACTGATCTTGAAAAGGTAGAGAAAACCCTTCTCCCGAAAAATTATGAACTTGAGAAATTAAGTAAAGATCTCTCGTCAACTTTATCACTTAACGATAAAGAAATTGATGCCCTAAAAAATGATCTCCAAAGACTGTCTGGTAGCTCGGATAAAGTAGCAATGTTATTTGGTCAAAAAGCCTTTGGAAACACCAACGGGTTAAGGTTTACCAAGAACAGTACTTTCATTATGGTTGGATCAGTCCTCCATCTAATGAGAAAACCAAAGGTGTACCCGAGAAAGCCAAAGCTCAAGATGAAAAACCTTCTAAGAATTGTTAGTATTGTGGCAAATATGGACATGTCCAAGGAAGGTGTTGGCTTTTTAAGGGAAATATACGAGCTGTAAATAAGCTCTAAGCTGACATGGATAAGATGAACAAAGCGCTGAAGCAATTCATGAGAGCGTTGAAAAATGTGGAAAATTTAAGAGGAAATGAAAAGGGTAAGAAAAACTCTCAGCCCAAACCAGTCTCTAGCAACCACTCTACAATCAACACCCCGTGTGAGTCTAGCACTCACATTCAAATTTCCTAAGTGTAGTTTGGGGATGCATCCTCACATTATGACTTGTATGTGAAAGTTGAGCTCTATGAAGGGATTTCACGCAAGAGAAAGAGGACTCCTGCAGAAACATTGGATTACATCCAAAAATTCCTGATTCAGAGACTCATGCTATTAACTTGAGAGAAAAATTGATGAGTATGCATATATGAGGAAGTATTTTCTGTATAATATCGATTACGAAAGGAAGAAAGCTATTTTTCATGAAGACAAAACCAAACGCTTCAGAAATAGTTGTGCTCACTATACATCATTGTTACATTCTTTAACTGGTCTTTCTGAGGAGGATACCAACAATAGTGCAGGCATCATAGATCAATTCTTTGATGAAATCGAGTCTGGAGACTGTGAAGATAAATAAAAGTTGAAGTCATACAACTTTGTTACTGTGTCTTCATAGATTAAGATTAGTTGGTTCCTTGTGAGAACTTGTTCTTACTTTTGCCTAAGGAATATAAACTATATCTAAAAGTAGTTTGCCTTTTCGTGCTTTTTAGAGTTTTTCAGCATGTACTACTTTAGTATTCATTAATACAAAGTTCTTTTGATTATTAATGATGCTTGCAATACTTGATTTGTCTACCTCAATCTTATGTATTGCATACATGACTTTATTCGTTGCTTTTGTGATGGTTCAAAGTTATGTCAACTTACAAAAGTTATGGTTTCTCTCACGATTAAGAAACCTTTGATTATATGATTTCTAGGGTTTCCATAAGCTCATAAATCATATACTCTTTTCCAAAAAAATTAACAAAGAAACTGGATACATTAAATTGTTTGTCTAGGAGCGTGGATGTGGAATATTAGGAGAAAGTGTATCTATATTTTTCCAAAGACGAATCAACTTCGAGATCTTCGTTCTGATTTCCTAGTTATGTCATCTTAAACTTGATATGCGAGTACATCCTTGAATTGACTATCTCCATAGGCTTGAAACTAGAGTCTCAACTGGTTTGTCGTATTTTTGTGACAAATAGGGGGAGAATACATATGGTGTCTTGTTCTTGTGGTTCACAACCATAGGGGGAGAATACCGTATTGCTTACTCATGTACTTTTTTTAAAAGTATCGAGTAAGGGGGAGTAAATATTGGGCTTAATATTGTTAGGGCATTGTCTGGTCAAACCCACTAGCGTTGGTATGTCAAGCTGGTTGTCAGTTTTAGGTGTCAAAACACAATTCTTGATTTAGCCTACTAGAGTTTAGATTTCGGAATTGGGATATAGACTAAGTAGTAGAGACCTTGAAGACGAAGACTGTGAAGACAAAGAAGACATCAATAATTCTTCATCGACAAAAGGTTAGTAGGAGTTATGACTTTTATGGAAATTCTTTTATTCTACTTTCTCTATCTTTCGAAATAGTCGGCTACTTTTGTAGTGATATTAATAGCGATTGAGACCGTGTTCTTGTCTACATACCATGTGTTATGTTGGTATTTGTTCCCGCGAATACTAAGTTTACAAGAATGCATGAGATATATTCGATACCATTTGTCCATTGCAATAGTTTGCTTGCAAATCACTTGTTAGATATGGGTGAATCTAAAGGAGTACTCTTGAGCAAGGGTCCAGTGGATTATAGCTGTCTAACACGTCTAAGTGCTGGTTAAGCCCAGAACTTCCAGCTGGTCCAGTTAAACCCTAATCTGAATGACGGACGGTTCCCGAACCGTACGTGAACAGAAACTCGGAAATTCTCCTGAGTTCCAAAGTGTCATTTTGTACGCGTACTTAACGTGAACCCAAAATCGATACTTTTGGCTGTGATTCAGATGGACGGTTTGCGAACCGTCCCAGGTGAATATTCTTTGGGATTTCACTCGGGTTAAACTCTGAACTCCTTTATCTCTTAGTTGGACTTGAATTATCACGAAAATATATTATGTGGTCCATCTAACGGTTCTCAATGTGTCAATAAGATAAAGATTATCTCTGGTCTGTTGGATATCAATCTTGAAGTGTTTATGAGCTAATAAAACACTTGGCAGATTAATGATAAATGTTTTCCAATTGAGATAAATCTCTTTTACTTGGTTTGCAAGTTAAGGTTTCCAAAACTTGTGGGACAAGTAATTAGTTGCTTTATTCCAAAGCAACTTATCTTATTGAGTGCTATAAATAGAGGTGTCTAAGGACGAATACTGCAAGCATCAAGCATACGTAAAGATTCCTTAGGGAAGAGATCGTAAAACTCTTTTCACTTCGCTGAACGCTTGTTGTGGTATACTCATCCTCTATTAGGTAGCAGTTCTTCTTGGGATTTACCTACGACTATAAAGACCTCTTGAGAGTTGGGAAGCACAGGTAGGAGATTGAGACCGTAGTGGTTGAAATCGGAGTAACCTGTAACCTTGGTAACCTTATCACGTTCTTGTCTATTCTACGGTCCTTCTCTTCTGATATAAGGCCATTCAAGAATTGATACGTTACACACAGGGTTTCGAAAGGAAGCAACGCACGGCTGCACTCGATGTTAGACCTAGTTAGCTCCAGTTGTATAAGTTTCTTAAGTGATTCTTCTTTTAAACTGAGGTAGCGACAAGTTGGGCATAGAGGACAGTTCAAACATACGTGGATAATTTAGGTTGCAAAGCCGAAATTGTTGACACAAGCCTTTAACAACGGTTAAAGCAACTCCTAGTCCTGTAAAGGACGTCAGCTAGGGGAATCAAGTGCTTGACAATCTGTGGGGGATCTAGAGACGTAAGGAGTGCGACAGTAGCCAGTTTGCTTGGAGGGTTGGAATTGGTCTCTGCTACATCCTAGACCGAAGTCTTATAGTAGGCTAGTGTTTGTAGACAATTTGTACTGTGCGGTGTTCAATCTGGACGAGGTCCCGAGGTTTTTCTACAGGTCGTAGTTTCCTCGTTATAAAAATCTCTGTGTTTTGTGTGCTTTACTTTCCGCATTATATTCTCTGATTATATAATTAAAGCAAACACAAGAAGTACGTTATTATAAACCTGATAGTTGTCCTCAATCCATCCCTTGGATTTACCAAGACCCTGTCTTGCGTTGGACTGATCCTTGTGATCCAAACTCAGGTTAACGGATCTGGATATTGATTTTTGAAATCGTCCAGATCTGACCATAAGTCTCACGAGCCCAAACGAAAAGTTGGTTGTATTTCGGTATCCCTGCTTTTTCAAATACCAATCTGGCAAAATGATATATAAAGATTAAGGGGGAGCTTCGTATCAAGAATGAGTAGAATCACTTTAAAAGTTTTGATATATAGACTTTAAAGTTGCTATGATTACAACTCTTTGCACAAACAACAAGTGGGTTAGCATATGGATCCATGTAACCTCGAACTTGTTTGAGCCGGATATGTTGTAGTGCTGTCTACGTACATGTACTCTATATATTTCACCATTTAAGTGAAAAACCTTATAGCTTACCGACACAATTATATTCATTTAGTACATATGTGTTTCATAAATTACGAACGAGCACAATTATCCAGACTGTAATATTTTAGCGGGAAAAGTACGAATTGTTTAGCAGTCGAAAAAAACCGTGCAAGGGAGAGAACAAGAGGAAGACCAGGGTTGAGAAACTCATGAGTAGTTATTTTTTGGGGGTTACTATTTTTCTTGACCATTAAATTTTTTTAGTTATATTTACGCTTTTTTAGTTACGTCCGTCAAAATATATCTACAATTTTCTTTTAATATCGTTAAAATTTTCAATTTTTCTTTACTCATTGCTAAAAAGATTACGTTCAAATCATATAGATAGTTTTTTTTTTTTTTTTTTTTTTTGTGAATCTACTGAATTATATTAATAGGGAAAAATTAACCAACACTGGAAGTCCCTACTGTGGCACAAGTTGCCTAAGTTGGTTGCATATTTAGTGAGTTGGTTAAGATTACAGATAGAAGAAACTGACTTGATGGACAAAGATGTAAAGTACTTGCATAGCTACATTAGAAGGCTGAAAGTTGGGAAAAAGTGTAACATCACTGGTTTGGCCAAAGAGCTTTGCAGCACTATTTATATCCAAAGTTAAAAAAATCACTCAGAAAACGTGGCATAACCTCCCTCCAAAGCTGATGCAATGATGAAACTATTGCCTCCTTTGCTAGCTTATCTGCTACTTGATTAGATCCTCTAGACTTGAAATTGAAACCCAAAAATTTTGTACATGGAGATGCACTGCCTGTCTGCTGATGCTTTGATTTTGCCATTGTAGAAGTCCAACTTTATCTTGTGCAAACTGAACCACCCTCAATCCAAAAATCTTTCAGCAGTAAATCTTTTGCCCACTGTGCGTCTTTTAGCAAAGCTATATTTTCAGCTTCTTCTGAGATGGCTGCACAGAAAAAACCTGACTTAATTAGCTGCAATTCCTTTTCCTGCAAAATCACGCAGGATTAGACCAAAACCAGCAATAGAATTTTTAGAAATCCACGAAGCATTTTAATTTATTTTAAACTGGGATTTTTCTGGTATGAACCAGTCAGAGATAAGGTGGGTCTCAGAATTCTGTAACAAAGATGTATTAGGTAATGGAGCCTTTCTTAAAGTCTCAATATTCCAAAAAGCAATGTATCTCTGAATAGTCAGAGAAAGTTGCAAACTGGTGACTTGTTTATCTTGAAAGATACGGTTGCACCGTTCTTTCCAGATATGCCAACATTTAGTAGTTGCCACTTCAATTCATGTCATGTCACCTGCACTATTGATCCAAGCATTATAGTAGTCAAGAAACGAAGAAGAAGTACTCAGTTTATAGTCATTTCCAGTCATAAGAGAAAGCAGCCAAATAGTCTTAGCAAAACTACAATAAAAAATAAATGCTTGATAGTTTCTCTTTCAGAATTACAGAAAATAGAGGTCTTAGGGATGTACTGCATATGCTTTACTAGCTTATTCCTAATGGGCAGGGCATTATTAAGACATCCACAGGAAAATCTTAATACGAGGAGAGATATTTAGTTGCCAGAAATGTTTCCAGAATAAAATACTCTCCCTGTTAATTGGTTCTCTAGTATTAAGTTTATCATAGAGGCTCTTTACAGTGAAAACTCCATTATCAGTAAGCATCCACCTTAATTTATCCTTTACATGGCATTCAAGATCAAAAGCAGGTAATCTAATTTGAATAATAAGATTAGCAATATCAGATGAGGACAAATTAAAAATAGTAGCAAAATCCCACTGATGTGTTGAAGATTTAATTAAATCTGCAACCAGTGTTATAGAATGAGAAGGAGTAACTCCTAGTTTCTCCAGAGTATCAAAAATCCCTGGAATCCAATTATCAGACCAAATATTAATAGAATTCCCATCTCCTACGTCCCAACATGAAAATTTATAGATTAATGCAATTCCTATCCTAAGGCATTTCCAAATCCAACTATCTCTAGAGTTCTTCCTAACCTTAAAGACGGAAATTCTATGAAAGTACTTAGATTTTAGGATCTTAGTCACCAAGCATCAGGATTATCAATTAATCACCAAGCTACCTTAGCAATCATGGCAAAATTCCTAGTGTCCTTAAAACCTAAACCCCTCTGATGAGTAGGCTTACAAAGAAAACCCCAAGATTTAGGATAGTAACCCTTGCATGCTTTCCCCACCAAAAATCATTTTGAATGGAATCCATTCTCTTAGCAATATCAGAAGGAAGAAGAAAACAACCCATTTGAAAAACAGATAAACTAGAAAGAACAGACTTGTTAAGGGTAAATCTGCTAGGTTGAGCTAGGATCTTGCTAGACCAACCTTGAATTTTCTTGTCCATTTTATCAATAATGAAATCAAAAGAGCTTGGATTTATCAATAAACAAAGGAGCACCTAAATAAGAGTCAGTAATACAATTTTTTTGAATCTTAAGCATTCTAGACATAATATTTTGAAGTCTAGGTACATTTTCTTACTAAAAAATAAGCCAGATTTAGAAAAGTTTATCAGTTGTCCAGAGACAGAACTGAACTATTCAATAATAGCTAGAAGGTGTCTACAGCTAGGTAGATTGGCTTTAGTAAACCGCAGACAATCGTCTGCAAAAAATAAGTGAGAAATGGGTTTACTATACCTAGAAATCTTTACACCAGAGATATACTTAGCAGCTTCTTGATGCAACAAAAGTCTAGATAAAACCTCCATGCAAATGAGAAAGAGATAGGGGGATAGAGGATCCCCTTGTGTAATGCCTCTAGTAGGCTGAAAAAAAGACCCCGGATTACCATTCAACAAAACAGCTATAGAAGAAGTGGAAATACAATGGTTAATTAATTCGAACCAATCAGAGCTAAATCCAAAAGTTTTCATAGCTTTAAGTAGGAAGGACCAACTGACCCGATCAAAGGCTTTAGATAAGTCAATTTTAACTCCCAAAGCTCATGTTTTAGTTTTTTTTCTTTTTTAAAGTATAAACAAAATCATGAGCTATAATGATATTATCCTGAATCTGTCTATTAGGCGGAAATGCAGATTGAAATGGAGAAATAATATTAGCGAGAACTACTTTCATTCTATTGGCCAGAAACTTAATAATAACCTTACAAGGGGTGTTACAAAGACCAATGGGTCTGAAATTAGCAGGGGATTTAGGATGCAAACATTTAGGAATTAAAAAGAGATATGTTTTATTCAAATCAGGATGAAGTTTTTTTGAAACAAAGGAATTTTGCACAGTTGAAACTAACCGATCCCCTCCCAAAGACCAATTATGTTTAAAAAAGCTAACAGGGAACCCATCAGGTCTAGGTGACTTGTTGGGTTTAAATTTTTTCACAGTATCCCATGATCATCATGAGTAGGAATAGACAAAAGGCTATTATTTTCACTATCGCCAAAAGAAATAATATTAAACACATCACAATTATCATTCAAAGGAATTGCAGAGAACAAATCAACAAAATAATATCTTAAAGAAGAAGCAATTACCACTTTGTCCTTACTGGGTATTCCATTACTATTCAATAAGCTATCAATATGATTCCTTTTTCTTCTCTTTAGAGTAATAGAATGAAACTAATTAGTATTCTTTTCTCCTAACCTGATTATATTGTCTCTGGGTATTCCATTGCTTGGCCAAAGATTCTTCAGTATCATAAAGCTTATCTAGCTCTCTTAATTTACTAATAATATTATGAGAAACTATGGAGGATGTGGTAGCAGCAGAAATCATAGACAGTTATTGCGACATTTTGAAGTATAATTATTCAAAATTTTATATATACTTGATTTTTTAATGAAATTAATTCCAATATGCAGCCTCCGTCTAGTCTGTAACAAACAAGAAACAGGGGGCGAGACAGTTTGCACTAAGAGCTCTGTGTGGCAGGGGCGAATCCAGCCACTTAGAAGGGTGTGCAATTGCACCCCCTTGGTTTGGCAAATCTCCATTAGCCAATCTACTTTTCCAAGCCAATTTTGTTGTTTAAGCCTTATTTGCACCCCCTTTGAAAATCTTATTTGCACCCCCTTGCTTTTACTCCCTTATTTGCTGCTATATTACCAAAATAAAACTACTGATTTTTTTGTTTGCATCCCCTCTCATGAAATCCTAGATTCGAATGTGTGGTACTGATGCAGAAAATAGACAGCAATCTGCGGTTTTGACCTACCTTGTAGTACTGCTCTAAAACCAACTCAGTTAGACCTCTTCTTGTAGGTTAACCAGGCCTGAACCTTCCCAGATTTCTAGCGCTAACATCTACACATTTCTAATGCATTATATAAGGGGTCATAAAACACACATCAAAGAAAAGAAAGTGACAAGATAACCTTATCAGTTAGAAAATACCAATAGACGCCACTTCAACTAGATGAGTCCAATATGGAACATAGTGGCGATAAATGTAACATGTAAAGAGATACTTCAAGAGTTGGTGAAATTTGACCAGACTCTTAAAAAACTCATCAGTAAAGTGTGTTCACTTGGAAGTAACCCAATTGTCAATATATAGTGTAAGTTATATGAAACATGAATATTAGATGAAGAATCTCCTGAAGCAACATCAAAGAAGATGTTTATAAAAAAACTTAGAGCCTGTTGGCACAATGCGCATACATTTACTATGTGGCAGCCTTGCAGAGTGCAGGACATCTTTTTAAGCACATCAGTTAACGTTGAGCTTAATACGCACTAAAAACTGTAGTCGTTCTAGTCCTTAACACCATAAAATTTGGCCAAAAATATGTAGAGACTGGTGAGAGAAAATCTACATATCTAAATATTTTATTAGAAGACACAAATGCTTACACATGTCTTCGACCATGAGAATGGTTTGATCTCTAATTCTGCATATTCTTCAAAACCGCAGCTCCTAGTGGCTTGAGCATCCAACATCACACATACAAATTTTGACCAAACAAAAAAACCACAATATGTTCCACTTCTATGGGCACTCAAAAGGGAACGATCACTATGACTTTAGGTTGTTATGCAGAGTGACAATAGTTGTCTATTCCATCAAATAATCTGTATCTTTTTCCTAATTGAATAAAAACCGGAAAGAAAGACGGCCTGTTTTCCTAGTTTGAACTTTGAACGTCTCTATGTCAAAATGAAATCGTTTTAGAAAATTCCTATGCTAAAGAAAAATGTCAGTTTTTTCCTAGCAAGAGGAAGAACAGGTCTCTCATAATACATTTGACCAAATCTACTACCAAAATCCTCTCTTAGCCAAAAAGTCTAACACAACATACAGAGCCCATGGGCAGGATTGCATCCATCTGATCTGACCCCTACAAAAAAAAAAATTGTATCCGGTAATTTCAAGTGATTTAGGCGCCTACAATCTTTGGTCTTAAATAAAAGAGAATATTGGAAGAAAATTAAAATTTTGCCAGCAAGCAAGCACAGACCGAACATGATTCAATGAAGTGAAACTGAATCCTTGATTCACAGAGAAAAATGTACATACGCATTACAATTGAGGGTAATCAACATAACACAATCTAACGGTTTCTAACAAACTATTAAACATAAAATAAGAAATACCATAAATGTTAGTTATGGAGTAAATACAACGCCTAAGCTGCATAGATACCCTTCCTTGTGCTGAGGAGAGTGGGAACAACACTTTCCTTCTGCAAATGAAGACCTAGGATCAAAGAATCCCTCTGCTAAGATATCCACAAGTTGACAAGAACGAAGATATATGCTGCAGAGTTGGCCAAAGACCTATATTCAGCTTCTATAAAAGACCTGATATACCCTGCATGAGATCTTTGCGGACGAAGAGAGTTGACCAAAAGAAAAACAATACACTGCTAGAGATCTTCTGTCATCTGGTTACCA
>JAJJMA010173744.1:0-17654 GCA_023529015.1 Papaver nudicaule
CCTGAACTGAACCCTGAAACCCTGCCTGAACCCTGAACTGAACCCTGCATTAACCCCCAAGAACCAGGACCCCCCAGAACTGAATCCCCAGAACCCATACCCGAATCCCCAGAACCCATACCCGAATCCCCAGAACCCGAATCACCAGAACCCGAACACCCATCCGCCTGAATCTGAACCCCGTCCGCCTGTTCTTCAGCACCCGAACCCCCTTCCACCTGAATATGAACTCTGGCTGCCTGAATCTGAATCTCGTCCGCCTGAATCTGAAACCACCACCTCAAACCCAACAACCAACTCACAGCCACCACCTGAATACCCACATGCACCACCTGAAACCCTAAACCTCCCAAATACCACCACCTGAAACCCCCACAACCACCTCAACTACCCCCACCACAACCCTAAAACAACAAGCACCACCACCGCAACCCTGAAACAACATAATCAAAACAAAAATATGGTGAGTTACAGAGAAACTTCCTTCCCTTCTTCCTGCTGTTTTCACAATCGATCCTCATTGATGAAACCCCATAAAAAACCATTGTTTTCTTCTGGTTTACAGAGCTCAGATCTACCTCAAACTTCAAATCCATTTCATTCATCAAACCATTCAAAATTAAAATCACACCCTCACACGATTACTTACCTCTTTAATCAGATTTGTAGCGTCTTTGCCTAAACCAGTAGATTCTCACTCGAGATCTACCTCCTAATCACTAAACCAGTACATCGCCTCTTCCTCGGGACATTTTTCTCTCACAGAGAAAACTGAGAATGAAACTGCGGCTAAAGAGAAAGGAAATAAGATGGATAGGGTTCGCATCCATCCGTCCATTTTCATCGAGATATAAATCTGCCAATAATGTCAGTTAACCCAAGGATATAATTGCGAATTCTAGAATTATTGAAGGGCAGTTGCGACTTTTGCCAGGCGGATTTAACTGCCACCTCATAGCTAACGGATCACTTAACCAATTTATGACTGATTTGTAAAAGCTTTGAATCGGTATGACTGATTTGTAAACCTGTTTCATAAAGTATGACTAATCTGTAATATACCCATTAAGAAAATAAAGATAAGCAACAACAACTTAAGCCCAAAGCTCAAGCCCATTCGGAAATAAAGTAAAGCAGCAACTTAAGCCTAAAGCTCAAGCCCAGTCGAAAATACATCTAACCTGTCAGATACATTCAAATAATGCTTCCCAATTAACTAGTAGATCCCTGAAAGCTAGGTGTTTAAACCAATTTGGAATTGAACCCATTAAAAAATTCTACGCTTGATCTCTATGATGACTTCTTCTTTATCCCTTCCTCTTTTTTCCCCATTACTCTACGGTTTCTTTCTCCCCAAACTGACCAAACCACTGCAAAGGAAGAATAGGCCAAATCTTCCTGTTCAGAGCATTACCTCTGTCCAATTTCCATTCTTGAAATTGTACTTTCATTGTCATCTGATGCGTCCAGCTAGGGTTCATTGAGTCCGAGAAATAATTCCACACTCCTTTTGTAAATGGGCAATTCAGCAGAATATGATCTACTGTCTCTTCAGAAGTGTTGCAGAGGCTACATGGAGAAGCTGAGATGTTGCACCTTCTCTTCAAAAGGTTTTCCACTGAGATGTGTACGGTTACATACTGCTCGAGCCAAATTTATTAGAAGTGCAAATGTTACAAGGTTTAGTGTTCATCACTGTCCTAGTAACTTCTCTACTAGAATGCCAGAATCCAGATGCCTCTTTAGATGCTGAAATAGAAATCTTCAAACAATTAACGACCAGTACCAGCATCTTTTCTGGACGGGAAAGTAGAATTCGCTTTGGAGTGAGGCAATGTATGGGACAGGACAGGAGATTGAATAGTCGTGGAGGGGTCCATTCTCTATTGAGTCAGGCCAAACGGATCAATCACTGGTCCCTAGCCATAGGCAAGTAAAACTAAATAATTACACCCCACCACTAAACAAACAAATCATATTTCTGTACACCTTTCATGCGTGCTAAAAGATGATCAATATCATGTCAGCCCCACCACCATTGATGCATAGTTGGGTGTAACTATAAAGATTCTTGACGTCCATTGATATGACGTTGATGCTACTAGACGGTACTGATATAAAGAATCACCAGAATTGGCGCCAAATGACCGGCTTGCAAGACCTTTGACTTCGTCAATGCCGGCCTGTATTAAAAAACAAATGATTCCATGTATCTTGTCCTATACTAACGAAATAATTGAACAAACAGCAAACAGTACTATGCAGTATCCTGTCAATCAAAGGTTCAAATATAAATGTTTTATATTAATAAACTGTATCCCTGTACATGTAATCGCATACATACTTAAAAATAGTTTTCTGCCTTTCTTGGGCACATTTCTGTTAACAAGAACGATCGGCAAGAGAGACACAAGTGTTATTTATTTGTTTATCTTTTTTGTTTGACAGAGTTTTACAGAACTTTTTTTCTTTCATTGACGACAGAGGTTGGGGAAGGGGAGAGAGCTGCAGAAGAGCGGTTTTCGATTCTTGAAATCGAAAACCCTCTTCAATCCATTTCTGTATTCTGCAAGAAGAACTTTAATGGTTGTTTCTTTCTCCTTTCTTAATTCTCTTGTCTGATTTGTTTTCTTGATTCAAGTCTCTGTCCTTGGGGTGAGAAAGGGAGGCTGCTAGATAGACTCTGTTTTCTTTGTTTTTCTTTTGTTGGTTTGCAGGAGCGAGAGAGAGAAAATGAACGATTCACATAGTGGAGGAAGATGGAAGTTTCTAAAAGGAAAGCTCGGATTGAAATCGATGACATGTTGCAGTGGTGGAATATGGGGTTTGGGAGCAGCATCATCAAATATGAGAGTCAGAGAAGAGGAAGAAGAAGATGATTTAGAAATGCAATTAACAGAACATATAGTTGATGTGGGTCCTACTACGAATGATACAACCAACGGTAGAAATTGTGTTCCTCGTTCAACTTCTGGTATCAATTTGGCAATGGCATTAGCAGCTGAAAGACATTACAGAGCAGCACAAGATTACGAAGTGGGTCCTAGTAGTAGCAGCAACAGCAGCAGTAGAAGTACATCGAATAATGCTACGACTACTGGTATACCCATGAGAGTATCTTTGATGAGATTGCTGGAAGAAGGGGATGGTCTAGATTTTGACGAGGATGATGATTTTGACGATGAAGATGAAGACGAAGAAAGTGAGAAAGGAAAAGATAAAAAAGGAGGATTGGGCAGTGATGTTATGTGTTGCGTGTGTATGAGACGAAAAAAAGGTGCTGCTTTTATACCATGTGGGCATACATTTTGTCGAGTTTGTTCAAGAGAACTTTGGTTGAATCGAGGTTCTTGTCCCCTTTGTAACCGTTCGATTCTTGAGATTCTTGATATCTTCTAAACTAGAAAAGAACATCTTCCCTTTTCTCGTAGAGTTTGTGCTTCTTTTTCTTTGAATGTTAGTAGTGAGGGGATAGGATGTGTATGTAGTTTCAACATTTAATCACATTTCTCTATTCATATAATTATAAAATTTGTTATTCCTTCTGCTTTTCGGTTGGTTTAATGCAATCAAATCTTCTGTAACTCAACTGGGGGACGAAGAATGATTAAACAAGATATGTTGTTAGAGGTCTCTACTCTTCCCCATCTATGGATGTGAACCTGTGGTGTACCGTAATATGAGTAAAAGGTGGCAAACAGGGTTCAATAATCGAAGAAATTTGAAAGATTTCAAGATTATGAGTGGCTCCAAAAAGATTAACCTTTCACTCGGTTGTAACAGTAATTTGTTTAATTACAAAATGAGTTTTAACACGGCTAGGAGTTCTTTATATTTCTAGCCATAAAAAGTGAAAAATTAACCTACACTAGGAAAATACCACTTATGATTGAGAATTTTGCGACACAAAAACACTATTCGTTACGACCAGGTTAGTTGTTATTGACCTAGCCGTTAATGTTGATGACAAAATATGGTTCAGGGCAAAAGGTCATCCAACTGAAGGGCAGATATGCTGACATGACATATGAAGCAGAACCAAAAGAGGTGCTGATAGGGCTCGCAGTCGACTGGCAGCAGATAGAACTCTTCAAGAAGAAGACCAGCTGAAGGAAGCAGATTATCCCAGGTGACTCAAGAAGAAGTATTCAAAGAATAAGAAGGCGGGAAAGTTAGTTAGACATCCTCGACTTTAGAGGACAGAACTGTAGTAATGTTAAAGAATGTTCTAGATTACTTATCCGCCTATACTTGTATGTCTATAAATACTGATCTTGTAGTCATTTACAGGGAGGAAGTTTCTCTCTCCTGAATCAATAAGAAAACACTCTTTGTCTAAATTCTGTTGATATCTTTGTCTGATACTTAGAAGTTAAGTAACATCGAAAGCTCTTGAAGCTCCTGAAACTGTAAACCTAACTTCCCAGACGTCTGAGAGAACCAATCAAGAACACACACTAAAGCTAACAGGAATCATATTCATCCACTTGTGAAGGTAATATTCCAAATACCAGAATACGTATCTTCATTGGCCCCCACCAGTGTCTTGAAACTTAATTTTGCAGATGAATTTTCGTTTAAAATTTAGATTTCAAGAAAAGAACTTACGAGATTTTGAAAATTTTACGATGAAAATGATTTCTAAAGTAAAAAACAAGATTTAACACTTTAGATCTAGCTGTTTCAGGAAGAAAATTGTTTTCAAAACCTAGATCTGGAAGAATTAGAAGAAATGTTTGATTCATTAGCTCAATTTTGATTGATCTCATGAATTACTACTATGTTGATCAAATCAAAAACGGAGTTTATTGTATACATTATTTCGATTTTACATAACATTATACTCTCCAACTCTTTTTTACGAGAAAACAATGATGATGAACTTCAAAGACGATGATTCAGAAAACCGCGAAACTCATTTCATAATGTGTTTTTCTTTTCGATTTCTTGAAAATCGCCGGTAAAGCGGAAAAGTCTCAGGGAATTGTTTTAAGAGTATTTAAAGAATTTAAGAATTAAAGTTAATAAATTGATTTGCTTACTCAAGAAAAAGTAAGATAAGATTATCATGATTAAATTTTTGTTTTTACTGTAGTATGCATGATCAGTTTTTAAGATCTAAATATGATAGACGATTTCAGCTGACTGAAGTTTAGATCTGGTAAAAATATGTTTACAAACCGTGATCTATACCTAGAACGTTATTCTTCTCATACATCAGGGTAAATATAATAGCATTAACTGCCTTCAGATGAAAGTTGTTCACAATAAATTTGCATTATAGAATTTCAGTTTAGTTGGTCGATTTTTAGTACGTGTCTTTTTAGGAGTATAATAGAATCGAACAAAAACCTAGTAATCCGCATATATAATCATCTGAGATAACTGAGAACCTGAAATACAGCTAGATCAGTTATTAAACAAGATTATAAGCAATATCTTATGAAAAATAGTCGAGTTCAAATCCAATATAAAGTCTAGATTCATAGATAAGTAAGTAATTGTTAATACCCAAATTATAGAGATAAAGCTTATTTGTTCATCTTAGAAATAGTAAAACAGTTATACTTGATAGCTGAGAATCATAGATTCGCTTAGACAACTACCAATAAAACTGATTAAGAACCTACTGATGTTTATACAACACATCACTTTAGCTATTTCGAAGATTTCAATAGACATATTACAATTTAAGTAGTTTCAATACTCCAATACGTTATAGATGGATCTGAAACATTACATGGAATAACCTTAGGCAACGCCAGATAGCTGAGAACCATAGATCTGCTTGATCAACTGTCGGTTTCTTCTTTCATAGGTACTTAAGTCTAGAATTCCTTCGTTACACGTTGCTGATTAAAAATCTTTTCATGGTAAATAGCCAAGTTTAGATCTGTTAATCATGATTTAACGAAATCTTTCATGAAAATCTTTTCTGATATAATTTTGATTAAGATCTAGGTTGAATAAACAGATCAATCACTAATTGATTTCGGAACCTAACAAATTCTTCAAGACTTAATGTCTTTACTAATTTTGTGCTTGTCAATACTAATAAATTTGGTATGTGAAGATGCCTCACCAAACAGAATCATTGCAGAAGAGCCTGAGCAAGAACACGGAGAACGTAATACTGCTCAGACGCAAGAAACAACTGTTGTTAGTCAAAGACGTACAAATCGACGAACAACACAAAACACATCAAGAAATCAGAATGTGATTCAGGAAAGAGACAATGGCAGATCAAACAACATACCATCTGGAACTGTGATTGGACCAAACGGAGAACCAACAACAGTACTAGTAGGTGAAGGAGTAACAACAAATCCAGGAAGAGATTTGCTACAGTCAAGAAGGCAACAAGGAGTGCAAACTAATAATGTCACAGAAGAGATGTACAATGACTTACTAGAATCTATTAGTCTGCTATCTGCACAAGTAACAAAATTAGGAGCTCCAGCTGGAAATCCCACAACTGATGCAAGACGCCAGGCGAATGAACAAAGGTATCAAGAGCGTCCAATCAGTAATGAAAATCATCAGCCAAGAGACTCAAGATACCTAGATCTATCGGATTCACCAACAAGAAACAACATATATAATGATCAGAATGATCAACAGACGATAAACAAGCAAGACGTCAACCGTCAGAACAACCTCCTCAGTCGACTGATAGATCAAGAGATAGCAGCTAACCGACAAAGAAATAATGAACGACGAATTCCGACTCAGCAACAACAGTCTGCACAATCTGGAAAAGATAAAGAAGACATTAATGTTGTTATGGAAAGACGATTCAATGAGCAAGAAAAAATTTCAAAGAATGATGAACGAAATCAATTCAGGCAGACAAAAGGATGATCCAACAATAAGATTCCAGTCAGGGCCATTAACCAGAGAAGTTCGTGAATGTACTCTCCCAGATAAATTCATTTTACCAACATTTGAACCATTCAGGGGAGACAGATCCAAACGCACATCTATTTTATTATACTCAAAGAATGGCGTTTCATGCATCTGATAAGATGGTAATGGCAAGATTCTTCCCAAGTAGCTTGACTGAAGATGCATTGAAGTGGTTTAACTGTCTACTAAAAGATTCTGTATCTTGCTTCAAAGATATTGCAGATCTATTTGTTAGAAATTATTATTGCAATATAAAGCAAGCAGACGTAATGGATGATGCATTTGACGTAATCCAGAGAGCAGATGAGAGCTTTACTGATTTCCTCCGAAGATTCAAGGCTGCAGCTGCACCTGTTCCAAGACAGTGTGATAAAGCTCTATGCATAGTCTTTAAGAAAGGTGTAAGACCAGGAAAAGAGAGAATCTTTCCAAGGATGCGTCCTCAATACCTTGGAAGAAGTCTACAACAAAGCAGGAAAATTTGTCAGAAGATAACAGGATGCACAAGCAGACATCGTACAGTAATATGATCAAAGTTTACGCAACAGGAGGAAATGGAGATCATAAAAGGCAGTATTCACCAAAGTCACCAGTATCTCAGTCATCTAAGAAAAGAAACTTCAAAGAGGACTTCGAGAAGAAGTGGAACGAAGAATCACGAAATTTCGTAAAACTCAATACTTCACTAGAAGAAACTCTGAAGTTCATAAAAGATAAACCATACTTTACGATGCCTGCAAAATTGAGAACATTTGGCAGAGGAAGTTCGATGTGTGAGTATCATGAAACAGCTGGACACAAGACGAATAACTGCAAGAATTTGATGAGGCACATCAATGATCTCATAAAGCAAGGGTATCTAAAAGAGTTTGTGCTGAAGGAATCAATACCTACAAAACAGGCGAAGGGAATAATGAATATGATACATTCAACTCCCAAGGAGCAGCACAACATGAACCGAAATTCGTCATTCAGAAAAAGGAAGCTTAACGAAGTAAATTCAACCTGCATGTACTCAGCATGCTTTCTTGATCCAGATTCTGCCAAACTGCTTCTACCACCAGACGATATAAGTTTCACCTCAGAGGATTTAACAGGAGTTACTTTACCACACTCAGATGCCCTGGTGATAGAGCTGGTGATAGACGGATACAACTGTCGAAAAATATTGATAGATGGAGGCTCAACTTGCGATATTATATTTCAACAAGCTGCAGAGCAGATGAAATTAACAAAAGAAGGCACCCTAACGAATATCTATCAAGCGGTCGTCGGATTCAATGGATCAAAGACTTACCCGATGGGAGAAATAGTTCTGAAGGTGGAAGCAGGCCCAATCACCATAAATGTTACTTTCTTGGTTCTAAACACGAAGTCGCCATACAACGTAATCCTTGGAAGAGACTGGTTGCATACAATGCAGGCAATAAGTGCCACATATCACCAAAAGCTAAAGTTCAGAACGACTGAAGGAGTGCATGTAATTCATGGAAACCAAGCAGTCTCCAAATAATTGGCAGTATTATCTTTGTTACAGATTGAAGAAATTGAAAAATTTGAAGATTTATAACAATTACAGTTACTGAGTCGATTGACAAACGACTCAGATGAAGAATTAGGAACTAATCAACTAAAGAAAGAGACTGCAAAAGGAGATTGTTCGGTTAAAAGGAAAATAACAGCGAAAAAAGATGATAATGATAACATCGATTCATATGAAGAGCATACAAATAACACAGAAGAGGTGAATCTTGGTTCTCAAATCAAACCAAGAATGCTAAAAATAGGGATGAATTTATCGCCTGACGAAAGAAAATCTCTATTAGATATATTAAAGACGAATGTCGATTTATTCGTCTGGAAACCTGCAATTGCACAAGAATTAAGCTCATATATTGTTTGTCATTCTGTGAAGATCAGACAACAGAAGGAATCAATAGTACAGACAAGGTGCAAAGTAGTTGATGACGATACTAAGGAGAAAGAAATAGTTAAATTACTAAAAACAGATATCATAAGAGAAAGCTCATACCCGAACTGGATTTCTACATCCAGAGTAAGAGTAAAAAGGGATGGGGAATCGGCAATTCATTGCGATTACAGAGATTTGAATAAAGCCTGCTGCAAAGATAACTACCCAATTCCAGACCTCAATATGTTGTTGGAAGCAATCTCGAATCATCAGCTACTATCATTTTTGGAATGCCAAACAGATTATGCTCAAGTTCAAATTTACTCAGATGATAAAGAATACACTACATTCATGTCAAAAAGAGGTTTATATTGTTTTAACACAATGCCTTTTGATCTAAAAAATGCAAGCTGTACTAGTCAGAGGTTATTAAACAAGATTTTTGAAAAGATGATCGGAAGAACTATAGAATGCTTCAAAGGTAGCATAATAGTGAAGACTAAATCAAGGTCAAATCACCTGAAGAGTTTGGAAGACGCATTTCAAGTATTCAAGAAGTTTCATCTGAAACTGAACCCTTCAAAGTGCATTTTTGGTATTCAGGAAGGAAAATTTTTTGGTCAAAGAATAAACAGAAGGGGAATAAAAGCTGATTCATCGACAATTGGAGGGATCATCCATATGAGAAATGTAAAGAACGAGAAGCAAATTCGACAACTACTGGGAAAACTGGCTAAAATAAGCAGATTTATACCGAGATTATCAGACAACTGTAGACCATTTTTCAGTCACCTGAAAAACATGCCTCAGATGGAAAATGTTGAAGGAGTAGAAGAATGTCAACAAGGGTTCAATTACTTAAGAAGATCTCTGCTAAAAATCCCAGTTTTATCTGCGCCGCTTCAAGGAGAAATGTTGTTCCTAAGCCTAGTAATTTCATTAGAGACAATAAGTGCAGCATTATTCAAAGAAGAAGAGGGAATTCAAAGGCCAATATATTTTTTAAGAAGGTCATTAACCTCTAGAGAAACAGAATATTCAGAAGAAGAAAAGGAATTGTTAGACACTATACTTCTCATCAATAAAATTGAAACGATACTTCTTGAATTGGAAAATAACATTAATTGATGAACACCTACCGGAGACAGTACTGAAGAATGAAGCGGTAGGCACTAAGACTGAATTCTAGAGAAGACAAGTTAGTCAGTATACTATCAGTTATCTGAGGAGAAGTATTTCGAATGATCGAATATATGCAAAATTCATGAACGATTGTCCGACATGAAATACAATCAGCAACATAAAGAATGATCAAGAGAAGCAACTCAACGTACATGAAAGGATGAGTAAGCTTGATAACCATTCTGATGCAATCCTCTTCGAGACAAAAGATGTGGAAAATTGCTTTTGGTCAGCCATGGTTGATGATGTAGACGCACAGAAGAAAAGTGGCGAAAACCAGAGGTAAACCTAAAACTTATTATTATATCGATTCAGAATTTTATGCAAATTGTTGTATAATATAATTTTAGGCGACTGAGATTAAAGTGAGTCGATCCAGATATCCATTCGTTTATAAATATAATATCTCAGTCGACCAAAGAAAATCACTGAAATCTATTAATAGATTACAGATTAATCTCAGAACAAAGAAAAGAGTCAATGGTTGATAAACTAACCTGAAGAGTAATGTATGTATTGGTAAAACCTGAAATTTTAAGAGCAATCATGAATTGCCAAATTTCTACAAGAACATAACCAAAGGCCACATTCACTCAAGCTAAAAGAACTGTGGACAAGAATCGTGGTCATTTGCTCAATGGGCTAAGATTCCTAAAACCACGGTAACATACTAAATAAGAATTGATAGATGATTCAAATTTCACGGATAATCTATTGATTCACAACTAAAAAAAGCACTGATTGTGCATATTCCAAGAGAAATGGCGAAATTCATCTTTTCAAAGTGCACGACAATCATGCTACACGGATATGCAATGATGAGGAAAGTACTAAAATTCATCTCAGGATGAACAAATGCAGAAGAAAGCCCTTCCTCATCAAGATAATTGATTGAACAAGGTGTTCTCTACCGAAACAAATTTGGTGAAGAAGAAACAGCAAAGCTCTAAAACAGAGAGATGAAGAAATTCAAAGGAAAGAAACAAGAATTCTCAGAAGAAACACAAAGTATCCATTTTCACCTGAGAGCATCTGTCTTTTTTCTTTTAATTTTCTTTGGATGTAATAAGGAGCTTAAGAAAGTGTTTCTTATGTACAATAATCTATGCATGAAAGACGAATAAACTCAAATACATCAATTTATGCTAAATAAGTGAGCAAACTCAAAATACAACAATTAATGCCGAAAAGATGAGTAGACTCAGATAAAGCAACAAATGTTGATGAGGTGAATAAACCAACATACAACAATTTATGCTAATAGGGTATAGAAAGAAAGTGTTTTCTCAATCGAAAATACGTATAAGAATAACCTTAAGAATTGATTCAGCTACAAATAAAAATCAAGATAACAAACGAAAGTATTACAAAAAAAAAAAAACTTGATAATTTGAGTTAGTCCGTGGAAAAGCTATGGAGGAGTGAGTGCACGCACAATTCCAAAGTAATCAAATGGACTACTTGAATAGGAAGGCTAGAGAACTTGAACGTCTCAGTTTACGGAAAAATATCTCAGATGACTGAGATAAAAGCCTGATAGGGAGTTCCTGAAGAAAACTCATA
The DNA here is from genome assembly GCA_023529015.1 of Papaver nudicaule. Classification (NCBI taxonomy): domain Eukaryota; kingdom Viridiplantae; phylum Streptophyta; class Magnoliopsida; order Ranunculales; family Papaveraceae; genus Papaver; species Papaver nudicaule. The sequence goes on from JAJJMA010173744.1 coordinate 11,564, forward strand.
TTTTATCTCTTGAAACTAATAGGTCAAAGAAGGATGTTTTCATATAGAAAATGCCTCTGCACAAGTGGGTCGAATGTCCTATAAGGCAGAAAATATCTTTTAGTGTCTTAATGCTTAAATATAAAGATCAGAGCACTGACAGGACAAGAGTGGGCTGATTGACCATCAAGGACCAACTCCGAGTCAGTTATATGATGGCGCGAGTGTGCTCTAGCTAAATTACATCTGAAGTAAGATAACATCGACTCATTAGGTAAGGAAATAATTGTATCAACAAAGAGATTGGGCTGGCATTACACCGATAAACTGGTATGCTGATAAAATGAAAGCCAAGAGAGCCCAAGCAATTCAACAAAGAGATAAAAATGAGAAAATCCTGGGAGTTACACAAGTAATATATGCAAAAAATAGCTTCTACAACTTTCAGTCGACTGAAAAAAGAGTAACAAGTTTGAATGACAATTCATCAGATTTAACAATATGAATAAAACAATACTCAAGATCATCAGATCAAGAAATATAGTGGATAATTTAATGGTCAAGTGATTGAATATAGGCTGAGTGCCTGAGGGGCAAGAATAAGTACGTTTAACAGAGATGTAGATTCGCCAGTCAGAATATATACTTGAGATATAAATCTAATTTAAAGATATTATACTAGGGGCAAATTTCTAACGAAAGATTAGAAATTTATATTGCCAGAATTAGTTTCAGATAGCTGAAATATGAAGATTGAAGAGGTAATAAGAAAAGTGAAGAGAAACACAGATAAAACGTAAATAAAATAGAGAAATATACGCTCAGAAGAAATAATGAGAGATAATATTTTCATTCATATGAAAATTTACAAGCAATAAAGCAAGTTTGAACTGGAACTAGAATTAGAATGAAGTTACATTGTTCAGAGAGATTAAAAAATGATATAAATTTGATAAGGTGATTTAGTTAGCGCTGGAAGCATCGACAAGAAGAGCGAGAGCATCATCTTCAACAAAGTCAGAAGCGAGGATGGAGTTGATATCCATAAAGGGTTTCAAAGCATCGATAATTCCATCTTCATCTAGGACTTCACCATTAGCTGATAAGATGTAGAGTATGGAGTAAGAGAAAAAATTAGGAAAATACGGTTTGCAATGGAAATGAGCATCGAAGAATAGAATTATAAATTAGCTTACCCAGCTCGGAGGATCGACAACAATATTCTCTATAAAAATTAAGCTCTTGTTGAGTAGTTTCAACTTGACTTTTAAACATCTGGATATCAGATAGATGAGCTAACCTTTCACCAGCCAACCTCCCGATCTCGGCTTGAGAATCCTTAAGAGAAGAACTGAGATTTTCAACTTGGACAGTTAGAGCATCTTTACGCTGTTGTTCGATCTTGAGTCGAGTCTTGAGAAAATCGATGGTGTTCTCTGACGAACTATATTGATCGACTTTCTCTTGTACGACCGACATCGAAGGACTTGTCTAGAAGCTGAAATAAGAGTCTGAAAAAGAAAAGTATTAGTTAAGGAAAAAGATGATGAGGAATGTGAAATGAGCGTTGATTAAGAAACCAAACCTTGTGAAGAAGATAGGCAAATTCCTTTTCACCTTCGTCCATGTCAAGTTCTTGAAGAGCATATTAAGAGAAAATTTCTTATCAGCCTCGCTTCCAGTAATAGCAGTCTCTCTAGCCATAAATTGATTCCAAAACCGATTAGCCGAACTAGGACGCTTTGTTGATTTTCTAGCAGAAGGGGAATCAGTTATCTGACGCTTCGTAGATTTTCTAGCAGAAGGAGAATCAGTCATCTGATGCTTGGGGCCAATAAAAGTTACTCCTAAAAAAGACAAGAAGAGAAAATAAGATAAAGTATTTGTCAAGGAGATTACAATTTAAAGACGATAGATATAGGAAACGTTAGGAAAGAAAAGTTACCTTTCTCGAACCAGTGAGTCTTGAGTCTAGGTTCATCAGGTCTAGTCGCACGATCAAATTCCCAAAAGCCAGAAAAAATCAGAGGTTGAGAGACGATCAAGGCGTCTTCATTATTATATAGAATCACATTGTCATGTTCAATTTCAAGAGAAAGTTTTGGATCGCGAGGAAAAATATTATACTGTTTAGATGAATCAACTAGTTTGCAGTGGTATTTTTCATGAAGATCTCGAGCGGATACCCGATCCTTGTTTGGAAGAGATTTGTTTTTAAAAATTAAGCGATTCATGTAATAAAAAAACCTCGACTCCATTTCTCCAGGTGAAAGATCAATAAGGATAAGATACTCATGGATTAATGTTGGGATCGGAATCTTGAAACCGCATCTGAGGTGAGATTCATGAATAACAAGCTCGCCTGGAAGATGATTTCTGACTAGGGAAGCGTGAGTAATGAGGGGATTGGACAAACGAACGTCAATATAATCTGGAAATTTGATTTCTCCCTATATGACACTGCTTACTTTTAAATACCAAGCACTGAGCGAGACAAGCTATCAATATCTCCCCCTTTTTGTCAAAAAGAATTGAAAAAGGGTCTCAAAAATATCTGGGTTCGAGATAAATGCTCAAGTTCCGAGAAACTCGATTCAACATATAAGAATGATTGGATTTATAAGGGTCAGCATTTCGACATGTTATACAACATATATATATATATATAAATTAACACAAGTAACCTGTCAGGAAATATAAAAGATATGAGCAGATATGAATTATATTCCTTGTATATTCCACAACCACACTCCCTTAAGATATGTATATATTAAACACAAGTTCATAAAAGAACTCTCCCCCGTTGGTTGTCATTCCCTCGGACATGAGAACAACGACAATAGTCTTTTCCAGAGAAAGACTGAGATCCGGTTTTGGATTTTCGAACACGTCCGTAGTTATACTAGATTATACCGAAACCAATGATTTATGCGTATACTATAATTCCAGTCATAAGACATCAAGGAATCCAATAGTATTGTGACTAGCATAAAATCAATCTCCTCCTTACATAGTTACACTTATACCTGCGTACAAAGTCATTAGTACAAACATAACAGCCACAAACATAAGGAGGCCGAGATATCAAGAAATTTAAATAACAATTATATAGATTAGCTCCCTAGGAGATAAATGTATAATCTTGATAACCTGCAACAAATATTCATTAATGGATTGGAAATATTATATCAAAATATTGCATTCGAAACTCACGTGAAAATTTAGGTTTTTCGATTTTCTACTTTTTATATTTTTCGAATAAATATTCATAAAACTGAATCGAAACTCACGCATATTTTTGTTATTTTCAAAAATTTCTCTCGGACACCGGCGTTGCTTTGAGACCCGCGGATATCTTGGTATACAATTGGGATAATGGGCATGATGTGTGCATGGATATCACAGTTGTTTCTCCTTTTACAGGCGTTGGGGTGCGCGCTTTTGTTCCTGGCAAGGCAATTGATGATGCTGTCGCTCGTAAGAGGGACAAATATTTAGAGAAATGTATTGCTCAGGGCTTTGGTCTTGGTGTGCTGGCTTTTCCACTTTAGGGGAGTTGGGTGGTGACACGGTGGAGTTTCTGAAGAGATTGCGCAATTATATGGCTAGCCATGATCTGAATGTCATAGTGGGGGATTTTCTTTTTCATAGGATTGGGGTTGTTGTTCAGAAAGGGATTGGTGCCCAGCTTGTTGCTAGGCTTCCATCTAATTCTTGTAATAATGTTGATTCTGATTCTGAATAATAAATGCCTTTTCCCCTTAAAATAAAATAAAATAATAATAATAAAAAAAAAAAATAATAATAAAATACTGATAAATTTTATTTTCTTTTATAATGGTTTCGAATAACATAGGAAGGATCTATAGCTAGAAACTCTAGATATGTCATACAATAACTACTCTGTATTGGATGAGGGTTTTTCATAATTGCACTCTAGAAGATTCTTGAACAATTTCATCAAGGTTTCTATGTTTTCACATGCTCGATTCAGAAGCAAACTCATCAGTTCTTGTTCCCTAGTGTTCAAAGCAACTTGTTCCTTAATCACTTTGTAATGTCCAAAAAGATCGACTACACTACTTGTGGAAACCATTGCAACAATATTGTCCACATCTTCAGTAAGTTTGACGTGGCACGGATTGACTACATATTCTTCATCATGTACAATTGGTTTTTCGAACAAGCCTTCAAACCCTTCAAGAGAAGGAGGAGCATCAGCAGTATTTCCTTCCATAACAACAGAAAATTCGAAATAAGTTTTTTTTTTCTTTTAGGTGAAGAAAAGAAAGAGAGACAGGCACAAGAGGTGATTTCGAAAGTGGTTCATCTTGATCATTATAAATAGAGAACTAGATTTGAACCCTGCCAAAGATATATTTTTAATATTTTATGTAAATTTTCAAAATATGGTTCGAAACTTATTATGGAATTCCACAATTGCCAAACACAAGCTGATTTCAAAATCAGAATTTCGGAAACAAGGAATATTGTAAAATATTCTACCTAATAAATAATATTTAAATTTCGAGACAAAAATATAGAATTTTAGTTAATAATGGAACATTTTTATTTGTCGTCAGTATAAATTATCTTCCTTTCTCTAAAATTCGCAACAACCAAACTGGTAAGAAAAATATATTTTTTCAATATTTTTGTGAATTAGAAATGAGAATTCATTTGGTAAAGAATAGAGAAGAATCTCGATTTAACAGTGTTAAAGAGATATAATGCTTTTAACAGATAGAGAAAACAAAATATATTCTAACTACTGATGATGCAACACTATCCTACATAGTTATGCATGAATCCTCTTAATACCTAAATATTGCAAGGGTGTGCAAGATCACGAAATGGACTAAGTGGGTTTACGCGTAGTTACGCGTTTTTCATCAGTAGTGGTTCTAGAATCCACCAAAATGATTTCTTTTTCGTAAGACACTTTCATTTTTAACACCGTTCTTGTTTCGAGACAGTTGTTTCGAACTTTCGAAATTCTTGTATGGAGTAGGATGTTGACCAGTCATCTCAAAGGCATTGAATACAACATGTACAAAAGTGATTTGTTGAGATATTGGTTCGAGGCCTAACAGGATATAGTACATACTGATGTGGCAAGTAGTGAGGTGTAGCATAATTATTAATACTATGAAAATTAGAAAGCCCATTTCTTAAGTTCCTTACCTCATTGATTACCGTAAGCCACTTCTTTATATTAGGATAATTTTGGTGTTTTTCTTGTTTATTTTTCGAAAAGTTCCATTTGTTCTTTCCTTTATCCAAAGTGACATCAGCATTGCTCTTGTTTTCCTTGTTGTTACCTTTGCTAGAATTTTCACCAGTTGGCAATGTTTCAGTACTTGGTACATTAGATTCTTCCTTAGGAATACATAATTTTGTACTCAGAATCCTTATAAAATCCTTGGCACATGTTACATCAAGATCTTGTCTGTAAAAGATATTGTCAAACAATTCCTTAATAGACAAGTCACAAGAGACACCAAGCAGTTTGATCAGAAACATGAGATGCATTGATTAGATGTTTGTGCATAAAACTATCCTAGTCTTACGTCACTAACTTACAAGATATATATGGTATCGAACCCTTGGATCTCCTCAATATAAAAGAGTAACATCCATTAAAACACATAAATAACTAAGAACACTAAATTACTTCTTCTAAGCTTTAATTGTCCATTCATATGAAGGTGTTAATCATAATACAATATACAAGTTTTAGTCTTAAATGACTTTGAGTAAGGTTACAAGATAATGTTGATGATAAATCTCACTGAGCTCACTACTTAGTTCTTCTCTCTCCAATTCTAGCACTCTAAAGTCCATCCTCAACTCATTCTTCTAAGCTGAGTATTTATAGGAGTCCTAAGGCGGTTCCCAGATATCTGCGTTCACACCTGGTGGGGTCCTCACACCTCCTTTTGTAGTGCGGTTCTCTTCTCTTAGTCTGCGGCCTCTCACTTACTTACAACTGAAGTCTTCTTTCGTGTGCGGCTTTCTCTTGTTTCCATCGCTGAGAACTTGACACGCGTCTCTTGACTTCTGATTTGTTCTGACCGTGCATTGAATGAAAGTGGTTGGGTGTTTCCCACGC
>JAJJMA010173758.1:0-16837 GCA_023529015.1 Papaver nudicaule
AAAGATTTGTATCCTTCGTATGACATTTATTTCCTATACTTTCTTCCACAGCTTCTCAAATGTGCATTTGTGGTTTGGTTTTGGACTTGACTTTCAGTATCAAGTTTCTTGTAGAGAGACTTAACTGAAAATTCCTTTTGGGGATTCAGTGGCCAATACAAGAAATCCCTATTTGATTTATCAATTTGGATGCTCCTGATTTTTTGTCACTCGACCAGCTGGTGAAAGAATGTTCTTTTTCCAGCGTTTTAGTCGATTCTCAATTTTTTGAACCACATGTTCAAAACTCTTAATTTTAGATTTGTTGGTAAACAGCGGCAATCCCAAATATATATCATCAATTTGGATTTAACTAACCTTTAAATTTTTAATGAAATTTGCTGAAATTTGTTTGGAAAATGATTGTTGAAAAATATCCCAGATTTTTTGAAATTTATCAATTGGCCTGACCCCTTCCTAAAATCTGTAAATATCTTAGGAATGTTTCTACTTTCAACAAGGTTCGCATTAGCAAAGATTAGACAATCATCCGCAAATAGAAAATGATTTATTGGCGAACTGTCTTTGGTGATCTTGATGCCATGAATAAGACCTTTTCTCTGAGCCAACAAGAGATAGATGGACAAAGCCTCCATACAAAGGATAAAGAGGTAAGGAGAGAGGGGGTTTCATTGTTTATACCACGCGTAGGAGAGAGTCTTTCTCCCGGACTGTCATTCAGAATGACAGTTAGGAAGTTGTGCTTATGCACTGGTGAATAAGATTGTTCCATTTGTCACTGAAGCATAATTTCTTTAGGATTGTCATAAGAAATTCCCATTCTACCCGGTCAAAGGCTTTGGACATATCTATTTTGATCCCCACGTAACTTTTTTTCCCATTTTTATTTCTATTTTTCCTCATAGTATGAATTAATTCATGAGCTATGATAATGTTATCGGAAATCTGTCTATTGGGGATGAAAGCCGATTGATAAAGAGAAATGATTCGATCAAGCAACGGGTTTATTCTGTTAGCTGGAATTTTTATAGGTCGTGTTGCAGAGACTTATGGGCCTGTAGTCACTAGCACTTTCCGGGTTTGCGTGCCTATATCTTGTCTTATTTGGGAGGCAACATCTAATTTGGCGAGGGCTCAAACTCCAACTCTAAAACAAAGACCAATAGGATGTTCGCAACCGGAAGCAAAATTTAATCCCAGAAGTCATAAGAAAATATATTTTACTTCATAAAAAGTTAACTTATCTGCTTCTAAAAGTCATTCTTAAAATTGTGTTGACAAACTTATAGCATGTTTGGATACACATTCAAAAGTAGCTTTTCGACTTCTAGAAGCAAAAAAAAAACAAAAGTTAGTTTGGCAACACAATTTCAGAATGACTTCTGGAAGCAGAAAAGTTGACTTTTTTTGAAGCAAGACATTTTGCTTATGTCTTCTAGAATGGACTTCTGGAGAAGCGGAAGTCAGAAGCACATATGTATCCAAATAGGCTATTACTTGGCTTTTTGACTTAATTAAGTCAAAAAGCAAACCAACCGGTCAAAGCCGGTTTCCCCATTGGTTTTGGGGTGTCCCTGAATCATTTTTTTTAGTTAATCCTAAATTCCTAATCATATTCGGATAGCAAATTTACTCTTTTCCAGAAACTTCTCATAAAATACACTAAACTCCCCCGAAATTTGGAAGCCAAAAAGTGTGAAATAAATCAAGCCAGTTTGCAGAAACCCAAAAGAAGAATACCGGAAAGAACGAAAATAAATGTACAGTATAATGAGAGAATCTTCTAGGTACTAGAAAGTATCCGTGACAATGACATGCTTTTTGTTTAGATAACGTATAGTAGTATTTTAAACAACCAACGGACACAGGTATCTATAGCTGGGTGAATTAACGGTTAGATTAGATGATGAATCATGCTCCAAAATCATAAAAGTAGAGCCCACTCAACCCAATCATGCAGCACTAGGTTGGAAGTGCTAGCATCAGAACTTAATGACTAAGTAAAACAAACATCATCAGGTCGTAGTTGTGGCTCGTGGGTTTACCTAATACATTAGGTGGGTCCATTTATTGCCAAAGTGGTAATGTTGACAAACAAAAACTGGACTGCTGGAGTGTAAAGTACTGAATGTGGGTGTAATTTGGCCCATATACTTTCCTGTTCCTTCTTTTCAAATGAAAATACTTACTCTTACCAAAAAAAATACCAAAAAAAAAAAGAAAAAAAAAGGTGTTAAAGTAAATAAAATGAAAAATACATACTCAATAAGCCTTAGTAGGCCACCACGCGGTAATTTTGAATTTGGCATCCGCATCCAATTCCAAATTTAATGGATTTGTATTTGGTGGATGCAATATTTAATGGGATTGGTATTTGTTGGATGCACAGATTGACGGATTGGTGGATGTTGGTATAATTTTTGGTGTCAAAATTTCAAGACATGCTCATTCCCTTGGCCACCTTCTTTTTGTTGATGATTGAATGGTGTTCTATAAAACCAATTTTTCTGAATGCAACAATATCCTTAACCTCTTCAATCAATTCACTAAAACCTAGGGCAGTCGATCAATTTTAAAAAAATATTGGTGTCTTCTTTAGCAGCAATACCCTACTTGCCCAAAGAAACTCTCTCAGTAACTTTATGGGAGTTAGCCCAATATCCATCAATGATAAATACCTTGGATTTCCCTTATTCACCAACAAAAGTAAGATTGAAAGCTTCAGACCTTGTGTTGATAAAGTGAGTGCTAGACTTGCTGGTTGGAAAAGGAAAAAACCTAACTGTGTTGCAAGATCTACTTTCATCTTCACTGTTTGTAGGGGATAAAACCGTCGAGACACGTGTCAGGATCTGGAAGCAGAAGTAAGATAACAAACAAAGAACCGCGAAACCTGGAATAGAACCCGAGAGGATCTCGCACATCAGTGAGTTGTCGCTACCGAAAATCTAGAAAGATGCGCGTATAGTGGGAAACAGCCTGGAAGACATCGAAGAAGGAGAGCTCGTTACCAGAAAACTCATAATCCTCGATAGGTAATCCCGAAGATAAGGCTTCGAGATAACAGCCACTTCGAAGACATTCCGAAGGCCACCGACTTACTCGACAACCTCTGACACCATCCCGAATGTATATTTTGTCTTATTAGCTGTAATCCACTCATAGTTAGGCCTATAAAAGGTGAGCTCGGTCTCCATTGTAAGGGTTGGATTTTTTTATAAGTCTTGGGGCGTTTGAGTGGGATTAGGTTAGTATCAATCTCCTCAGGTCATTAAGCACAACATCCATATAGTTGTAATCAGAGAAATGTTTTGTTTTATAAATGCTTTAATCTACATCATGTCTTCGAATATGATTAAGTCTATCTCGATGTTGGTCTTCGCTTATCTCGGAATCATGTTAATTGCTAGTATAACTCTCCAAATCTGTAAATACATATTGAAATCTAATGGCTGTTAGGTATAATGTCTCTAAGCAGATTTTATACCGACACAGTTTGGCGCTTAAAACAGGGACTGATTAAAACAACTTAGGTTTGCCTGTGCTTTTGGTGGTTTTCAAATTTTTCAGAAAATTTTTGCTTAGGGTTTTCAAGATTTTTCTTTCATTTCTTCATTCTCTTCTTATTATAAGCTCCACTATCTTAGGTATCTAAAGATCTTGAGCTTTAGTATACTTAAGAATTTCGAGCAAATCATCATAATGATAGATTGATGTTTTTCAAGGAATCTAAGCTTTGAAACACAAAGATCTAATCAAGATCCAAAAGTTTTTTCCAACAAAGATTTCACAAAAAGAAGAATACAAGAATTTTCGCAAAAATTTAGAGAAAGGTGGTTTTTTCGATTCGGAATCCGTTATTATTATAATTTCCAGGAAATACCCTTGAAATCATATATATGATTCATGCTGCTGAAATTAGTTAAAGGATATTTTAGGGGTTTTCTATCAGACTTATATCGGGAAAGTAGTTCTGTAACTTTTAAATCTAATGGTATCCTTTTCGAGAAAGTTAGGAAAAACGGATTTTCTGGAACTTCCGTATTTGGAAGGTAGATCTATGCAAATCAAAGCGGTTAGAGAAAATAGTCATAAAAGATTCTTTAGACCAGAAACCTAATTGGATTGTACGTAAACAGAAAAACCTCCTATAGCGGAGTTAGTTACAACAAACATCATACATGTCAGACCCTTAAAACACAAAAAACTACTGTAGACCTCACTTGTCGGCTACATCTTGCAGGGTCGCTCTCACAAGTATAGGACGTCGAGGTAACGCATCGAGATGGAATCACAAGCTGGAGCTACACTACACCATGTCTATTGCAATTCAATGGTACATTTAAGAAATGGAACTAGCTCACGAAGCAACGTAGCAGGAAGAATACATAAAAGAGACAAAGATGGAAAAGAGATAATGTTAGTTGAGGAAGCGAGGAAATTTGAGCCCTGGCAGTTAGAACTAGTATTTTTCTCAGCAGAAGATATTCCTGAAGACGGTTCAAGCAACATTCCTTTGGTGATAACTACAATCGTAAACAGAGAATTATTATCAAAATTTTTGATTGATCCAGGAAGCTCCGTCGATGTTCTCTTTGGGGTAGCTTACATGTAATTCTTCAAAGATACCCCACTGTTACCATCCGACTACACAATCTATGGATTCAACGGTAGAGCTTCGAAGCCAAAAGGAGATGTATCTTTACCAATTTACGTAGGATAGATGACACTGCAAACAACATTATGTGTTATGGACATTGAGTCACCGTATAACGCTATATTGGGACGACCATGGTTGCACGGACTCTTAGGGGTGGCTTCGACATTGCATCAAAAACTCAGGTTCCCAACTCTTTTTTGCATAAGTGAAATCAAGGGTGACACCACGGAGTCACAAACCTGTCATGAGAAGGACATCGAGCAGAGGAGGCATGCAAGGCGTAATCGAAGGGAAACGTCGAAGACAACAGAAGGTGGAGGTAATCGAAAAGGAAATTAATCAAGTAATCGAGGGAAACAGTGAGGCAATCATAAAAGAAGCTCTGAAGGACCCCAGCCTAATGAACGAATAGACACCGAATTTCACGCCAACAGATCCTACAACAGACATAAACATTGGAACCATCGAAGAACCAAAGATCGTGAAAATTGGAACGTTAATGGGAGAAGCACAACGGCTGGAGCTGGAGAATTTGTTAAAAGAATATGCAGATGTATTTGCTTGGAGGATGAACGAGATGCCAGGAATTGACCCAAGCTTAGCATGTCATCAGTTGGACATCAACCCCTCGGTACGACCATTCAAGCAAAGGCCAAGGAAGCTCGCAGACGTGTACCAGGAGGCAGTGGAATCCGAAATCAATAAAATGATTGCAACATGAATTATCAAGAAAATCCAATATGCAGATTGGATTTCGAATATGGTTATAGTCCCGAAGAAAAACATAGGTGTACGAATCTGCATCGATTTCAACAATTTGAATAAAGCATATCCTAAGGACCCACACCCACACCCACTCCCAAGCATAGATCAGATGGTGGATGCTACAGCATGCCACGAATTGCTAAGTTTCATGGACAACTACTCTGGATACAATCAAATCCCTCTAGCAGAAGAAGATAAAAAACATACGACATTCATAACAACCAATGGGGTATTCTGTTACACTCGAATGCCGTTCGGTTTAAAAGAACGCCGGTGCCACATACCAGAAAGCTATGGAGAATATCTTTCGTCCTTGGTTGAAGAAGACAGTTGAAGCGTATGTAAATGATATGCTAGTGAAAAGTAAGAAAACAACAACTCATGTGGAAGATTTGCGAGAGATACTGGAGAAGATGTGTCAAATCAACATGAAAATCAATCCCGCAAAGTGCATATTCGGAGTTTCCCCGGGAAATTTCTTAGGTTATATCGTTACGAAAATTGGTATGGAAGCAGACCCATTGAAGGTACAAGCAATCCGATATATGCCCTCGCCAACAACGGTAAAAGATGTACAAGCACTAAATGAGAGGATAGCAGCCCTGAGCAGATTTATTGCTCTGTCCTTGGATCGATGTAAGAGTTTCTTCAGCATTCTGAAAAAGGGAGAAAATTTCATGTGGACAGATGAGAGGGAAGCCGCATTTCAGGGAATCAAAAATTACTTAGCAAGTTTACCATCCTTGCAGCGACCAGAGAAGGATGAAGACTAGGCCCTACATAGCAGCCAATTCAGATGCCATTAGTGCAGTACTCGTAACCACCAGAGAAGAAGAAAAACCGGTATATTACATCAGCAGGACACACTTTCCAGCGGAGAAAAACTAAACTAAATTAGAACAACTCATACTAGGATCGGTGGTAGCAACTCAAAAACTTCAAACATACTTCCAAGCTCATCGAATCATTGTGCCAACTAAAACACCCATCAAATCAGTTCTTAAAAACATTCAGGCAGCTGGAAGAATTGCAAAGTGGAACGCTCAAATAGGCCAATATGATGTGGTCTACGAAATTCGTACGGCACAAAAATCACAAGTTATAGCTGACTTTCTAGCTGAAGTTCCCGTCGAAGAAGAAGACGAAGGAGCACCAATACTAGGCATCGAGGAAGAAGATGGACCATTAGACCTTTTAGAGAAGTGTCACTCTCGGCGTCGGGAAATATTTATTGATGGATCAGTAAACGGAGACAGTCGAGGAGTTGGAATAGTCTTCACTTCGCCAGAAGGAAAATGACCGGTATATGCATTTCGATTGGAATTCGAGGCCAAAAATAACGAGACAGAGTACGAAGCAATGATTCACACCTTAAAACTTATGATATAAATGGAAATCCAAAAGGCGAGGATAACAACAGATTCTCAGCTCGTAGTCAAACAACTCGACGACAATTACCAGTTGTAAATGGTGAAAAATGGAAGAGGGACACAAATGTAAAATGACTCTCTGATTACACCTTGCCTAAAGGCAATTGCCTACTCAAGCACATCTCTATAGCTCAGAATACAACCCGTTCTCCAAGCAGAATATACTCTCTATGAGTTCTCTCTTATAACTCTCGGTGGAGAGAATAACATCATAGTGCAATACTAAATAACCTCATCAACTCATAAACCCATCGATTTACTTCATGTGGACATCGCCTCGAATTCCTCGACATCAGAACTAAATTGTTCACTGGTACATGGTGGAGATTTAACCGAGACGCATCCTTACGTATTTCCTCTTAAAATACGACTCGACATCTGAGTCTCAATGAGAACCTCAGAAACATCGCGGCTCTAGGCCTGTCCAGAGCTCTCTGAGAAGCATACATCAGCCTAAACACACTTAGGCAGGCCACACTCTAAACACAGAATGGCCTAACATACCATGGATAAGCATGCCATGACCTAAGATACACATAGCCCAAATGCGCCACAAAGGATTAGCCTTGGCCAAGGCCTTGGGTTCAGAAGCATGGCGCCATACTCATGGCGCCACAAGATATTGCCCTTGGCTAGTGGTCACAAAGTCACGGCGCCATGAGCATGGCGCCACGAGATATAAGCCTTGGCCAGTGGCCAAGGCCGTGATTGCCAAACCACGGCGCCATGAGCATGGCGCCACGAGATGTTGGCCTTGGCCAGTGGCCAAGACCGTTGCCTCAAGGCCATGGCGCCATGAGCATGGCGCCATATGAAATTGGCCTTGGCTAATGGCCAAGGCCACAACTGCTGTGACGCCATGAACTATGACGCCACTGAATCTGACCATGGCCAAGGTCGTGGCCACATCCACCATGCACCATATTCATGGCGTCATGAGTTCTAGCCTTGGCCAATGGCCAAGGCTGCTGCTATACATCCACTATGCATGCCTCTAGCGCCACACTCACATTGGCCATAGAGTCATAGCCACACGATGATGTTTAAACTCAACACAACCATGCAATATCTGCATACTACTCGAGATATCAAAACATCGCATGGGGGGATAACTTTAGGGGTATTGGTCTGGCGGTCTACGGCAGTTAGAAAGAAACTGATAGAGATGATGGACAGTTACGAGAATGTGGTGCTGAATGGACACGTTCTACACGACTCAAGCAGTTACAGAACTTAACTCACGTCCTCCACTCCTCCACTCTTCCACGACTTCCACCTTTTATGTCGAGAGATCAGGGTGAGTTCAACACTATAAATAGAGGCTTCCTCTATCTTCCAAGGCAGAACATCTTTCCAGAACCTCAGAGCAAAAACACCTGAGCAACTCAATACACTTCTAGCCTTGGAGATTTCCAGTCACCCTTACGACGGAGATCTTGAACTCTTATACCCAGAAATACACATCCTCAACCTGATCTCAAGTTTCTTTCACTGTTTCCCTCCCTAGATCAACCTCTATCCTCTCTGTGACCGAAGCAAGACTTGAACGACCATTGACTTGGTTTAGGCTTGTCTTGTTCGATTTTGATCTCGAGCACTACGAATGTACCCAAAGACGGTGCAGTGTTTTTCAGGCAAAAACATTTGGCGACCACAGTAGGAGATCAATCTCTCGGTCCCAGAAGGTTTTCCTTGAAGAGACAGTTACTCTAGGGATGACGTCGCAAGAAGATCTCACTACGCCGACCTACATCGAGAGCTTCACTGCTTACGACAAGTCAGTAAGGGAGGAAGCTACTTCTCATCGAAAAGTTATGCGAACTCCTGCATTTCTCGAAGGGACAACGTGTAGATACGTTTGATGCTCTTAACCGCATCACTTTTGAAGCAAACCTGACTCCAACCATACCCATGATCTGCTAGATTTCCATGACAGCTGATCCGCAGACGCAAGACATCACCTTCACCGACAAAGATATGATGGCAGAAGAGGGACACAACCGTGCCCTCTACGTAACGACTTACATCAAGGGTACGGAGTTCAAAAGGGCGTTGGTCGACACCGGAGCAGCAGCCAACGTGATTTCTCTAGAAACTCTGGGAATTACGAGGATCCCTAAACAACAAATAGTCTGCCACCCAATCATGATGAAAGACTTCGAGGGGAAAAAAACAAGTACCTATGGACATGTCAACTTGGAATTGAATGTGGGACCCATCCACACGTAGGCTAAATTCCATGTGATAAAAAAGGAACCTGAATACCACATGATACTGGGAAGGCCATGGTTACCCGAGAATAAAGTCGTCGTTTCTACTTACCATCAGTGCTTGAAAGCAGTTCTGAACAAAGGTATTGTTTGTGTGATTGCATCTCTCTCTTCGTACTCATCAATATAAGACGCCGAGTTTGTAGATCCCAAAGACGAGGCATCCTAGTGCCAGAACAAGATCTACATCGCGCCACTCCCGAATTGGACATCCCTGGAGAGACACGATCTGCAACAACAGTCACGCAGGGACGTGAAACAGGGGGAAGGAGGAGGTAAAGCGGCAACGCACAAAAAGACAGGAAATTTCTTAACGACTCGGGATACTAAAGGAAGAATGGTTTACCTCCGACGTCAATGTTAGCAATTAACAGGGGAGACTAGTCATAGCTCCCCGCCACAAAGAATGTAACTACAATGAACAACAGGTCGATGCCGAAGTCCAGGAGGCGCCTCCACAATTACAAGATGGGACGGACTCCACCTCCGATGCACTTGAAACGATTAACATTGGAACAGAGGAATCACCCCGACCGATCTTCATCAGTTTAACCTTGTCACCTGAGGAGCGCACTGAATTCATAAACTTGCTGAAAGAATACCAAGACACGTTCGCTTGGACGTACGAGAAGATGCCAGGAGTCGACGAAAAACTGGTAACACATCACTTATCTATCACCCCGGGTTCTCGACCAGTCAAACAACAACCGAGGAATTTCAGACACGACGTAGAGGAACGGATAAAAGCCGAAATACAGAAACTGTTGGCGGCAAGATTCATCAATCCAATCAAACACACTACCTGGCTGGCCAATGTAGTACCTATCAAGAAGAAGAACGGTCAAATACGTTGTTGTGTCGACTTCAGGGACCTGAACAAGTGTTGCCCAAAGGATGATTTCCCGCTCCCAAACATCGACATGCTCGTAGACGCTACCAGTGGACATGCCATGTTCTCTTTTATGGATGGATATAACGGATATAATCAAATAAAGATGTATGAGCACGACGCCCCGAGAACGGCATTCCGGACACCTCTCGGGAATTTCTACTACACGGTTATGCCCTTCGGTCTGAAGAATGCGGGAGCTACTTACCAACGAGCAATGACAGCCATCTTCCACGATATGATGCACAAGCAGGTCGAGGATTAAGTGGATGATATAGTTGTGAAGTCCAAGACTAGTAAGTCTCACCTGGAGGTCTTACGACGAGTATTCGAATGATGCCGGGAGTACAAACTGAAGATGAACCCTTTGAAGTGCGCCTTTGGTGTTTCTTCGGGAAAGTTTCTCGGATTCCAAGTAACTAAAGAGGGAATCAAGGTCGAGCCATCTAAGACCCAAGCTATTACCACCATGCTACCACCTAGGACGGTAAGGGAACTGAAGAGCTTCATGGGTAAGGTATCCTACATTCGACGCTTCATCCCAGGGCTTGCTTAATTTGTAGCCTCGTTCACCCCGCTGCTGAAGAAAGAGGCTACCTTTGTATAGGCATCCGTCCAACAAGAAGCATTCCGCAAGATTCAACAATTACTCTTGTCACCGGCGTTCATGAAGTCTCCCGTACGATAACGACCACTACTCTTCTACACTGCCTCGAGCGATGTCGCGATTGGAGCGCTGTTAGCACAAGAAGACGAAGGTGGAGTTGAGTGTCCGATATACTACATCAGTCGTACCCTGAAGGATGCGGAACTTCGATACCCCAAAGCCGAAAGAGCATGCTTGTCCCTGGTCTTTGCGGTACAAAAACTTCGACACTACCTCCTTTCCAACCGAGTAGTCCTTATCGCGAAGGCGGATCCCATCAAATTTCTCCTTTCGAAACCTGCCCTGATTGGGAGACCAGCAAAGCAGTTATTATAGATGTCTCAGTTCGACATAGCTTGTGTATCCCCGAAGGCCGTCAAGGGGCAGACAATAACAGACCTTCTTGCTGCATTCCAGGGAGAAGACTCAACGGCTCTACTAGAGGAATTACCAGGAGAATTCCCCGAGATAGCACTGGTGAAAACAGACACATGGCTTTTGTACTTCGATGGATCTGCTACCCCAAGCGACAACACTGGGGGAGCCGGCGTTGTCCTAGTATCCCCGGCAGGAGAAGTGTTCTCCCATTCATTCAAACTGGATTTCAAATGCACCAACAACTCGGCGGAGTACGAAGCCTTCCTCCTGGGACTATCACTAGATAGGCAAGCAGGAGCAATACACCTCGAGGTTAGAGGCGACTCAAAACTACTGGTAAACCAGATGAACGGAGTATACTCTCTCAAGAAAGTCAATCTTGCTCCTCACAGGGATGAAGCACAAAGGATACTGAACCATTTTGCTAACGCCACCATAATACATACTGGACGCACCAACAATAGGCATGCTGACTGCTTGGCGACCCTGGCGTCCAAACTTCAATTCGAAGGGAAGGAGGATACCGTAATAGTGAAGAGACGGATCGTCCCCTCAACCTGGATATCGGAGGACGAGATCATACCAGACAACGACTGGCGGACACCCATTGTCGAAGATCTAGGTAACTATACTACCGAGCGGAAACACGGCATTAAAGAGTTAAAACATTTCTTTCTCTTCCACGGAATGTTATACCATAGGAACCCAGATGGGTTCCTGTCGCGATGCTCGGGAGGAATTGAAGCACAACAACAACTCAGATGTGTTCATAATGAAGTTTGCGGAAAAACTCTCGTCGTGACCCTATACCGACGACTTCAGAGACTTGGGTACTAATGGCCAACGATGGAAGCACAATCCCGGGCCCTACAAGAGACGTGTCCCAACTGTCAAACCCCTCCTCATCAATCTGAAGCCTTGGTATGCCACCCTTCATAAGATTGGAGAGAACCTTTCATCAAATACCTCAACGAAAAGATCCTACCAGCAGATCAACACGTAGCCAGCCGTCTAATTAAAAGATCCAGGAGGTTTGTCTACCATGAAGGAGTATTATATCGTAAGAGCTACGGGGGAAGTCTACTCCGCTGCTTGTCTGACGAGGAGATCCCCATGGTTCTGAAAGAGGCACACGAGACTGAACACCAAGGAAATAGGAAGTTGTTTCTACAAATTCAAGAAAGGTATTATTGGCCGACTATGGAGAATGACGCGGCGTCGTTTGTGCAGAAGTGTCAAAAGTGTCAAACTCATGGGAACCTCATCCACACTCCGTGCTTACCGCTACGATGAATCAGTAGCCCTTGGCCAGTTTACAGCTGGGGACTCGACCTCATTAGGAAGATCAACCCGCCTTCCTCAAAGAACCAAGAGTATATCATCACCGCGACAAAATACTTCAGTAAATGGGTAGAAGAAATACCTCTGAAAAGCACAACTGGCGTCACGATCGCGACATTCATCAAGGAATACATCATCTGCAGGTTTGGGATTCCTAAACATATCATTACTGACAATGGGACACCATTTGTTAACAAAGATGTAGCGAAGTTACTCCTAAGGTACGAGATTCAGCACATTTGCTCTACTCCATACTACCCTCAAGGGAACGGGCAAGCATAGAGTACCAACAAGACATTGATTCGGATCAATAGCAGAACCGTACATGACAACCCAAGGTCGTGGCACGAGCAGTTACCTATGGCGCTATGGGCCTACATGATTTCTCCATGAAGTTCCACCGGGACGTCACCTTACTCGCTAGTCTACGGCGCCGACACCATACTACCACCAGAAATTAAAGTACCATCGGCTCGGATTGCAGCAACAAGTGGTGTTCATTGGAATGAAGCAGGGGTAGCAGATTCAAGAGTAGCAGAACTAGACTCTCTGGATTCAAGACGAACCAAAGCGGAGAAACACATAGAAATGTATCGGAAAAGGCTCTCTCGGGCATACGACAAAGCCGTGAAGCCAAGAACTTTTCAAGTAGGGGTCTTGGTACTGAAGACGGAAAAATACATCCAACAAGACGCTACAACGCCAAAATTTGCTCCAAACTGGGAAGGTCCGTATGTCATCTCTAAGGCATCTGCGAGTGGATACTATAAGATACTCACCATGGATGGAAAAGCAGAGGGGACTGTCATTAACGGCAAGTGGCTGAAGGCGTACTACGCTTGAAAGGGGAGGCCACTAGGAGATGGGAATCACAACAAAAAGGTCATGGCGCCATGAGCCATGGCGCGCTTTTGTTCCCGGCAAGGCAATTGAGGATGCTGTCGTTAGCAAAAAAGACAAGTATTTGGAGAAATGTATTGCTCAGAGATTTGGCCTTGGAGTGCTGGCTTTTACCACCCTAGGGGAGTTGGGTAGTGACACTGTGGAGTTCCTAAAAAGACCGCGCAATTATATGGATAGTCATGATGCAAACGTCACAGTGGGAGATTTCCTTTTCCATAGGATATGAGTTGTACTTCAAAAAGGGATTGGGGCTGTTAGAGCATTGCTCGGTTGAACCCACTGATGTTGCTATCTCAAGTCAGTTGTCAAGTTTATGAGAAAAAAACACAATCCTTGATAACTTTACTCTACAACTCGGACTAGGATAGTTCTAGGTAATCGAGACGAAGACTGATGAAGATGAAGACCAAAGCTTACTACTTGATAAATCATAACGTCCTCGCTGATGGTTTGAAAGGTATTCCCTTTCCGTATCGTTTTTACCATTTTTATCATACCAATAGTCTATGATGTTGTTTATATGATCCGAAGGTATTCTAGGATTTTCGCCTTTGCATTTGTCACTCTTGTGATAATTTGTATAGGAGAGTATGTTGATTTGTCTCTTGAAAAACAACCCCAACGGTGAACGCGTACATGAACGCGTGCATGAAACATATATCACCTTTGGGATTTCAGAGAACGAGTTAAGTCTGTATGAACGCGTACATACAAGTTCAAGAATTCTCCTGAATTTTCCTGAACTCTAAGGACTGCTCTGTGTAGCGTTCATGAACGCGTTCACATAAGTCATGCGAAAACTTCCAACTTTCATATCTTGAAGTTTTCGGTCTAGACATAATTAGTTCTCGGACTTGTCGTGTCTTGGCCTATGGAATTCAACAACTTAATCCAAGCGATGTTCAAACTAAGTATTTGGACCAGAAGTCGCAAAGCGATGTCCAAACAAGCATTGGACCAGAAGTCGCGAACCTTCAAACAAGGTTGAGTCTTCTTTAACTTTTGGCTTAGTCCAAAGTTCTTAGAAGATTGAGAATGGGTATTCAAGCTATGGACTTTCCTAGTTCAGTACTTGCTTGGGCCCTACTCAAGGTTGCTTAAACTTTAAGCAAAGCCTCCCTTGGTGATCACTATAAATAGATGACCTTCTGCAAGATACAATCTCAATCCTCTACACATCTGTGTATCCTTGCATAAAGGTTGGTCGTCATCTTGAAGTCCTTTTAGGACTACGACTATTGAAAAGACTTCACTTGAGGATCGTGAAGCACAGGTCGGAAGTAAAATTCCATCCTGTATCTTGGGTCGATTGAATTCTTTCAATCTTATCACGACCAAAATTTGATAGAAACTTCGTAAGGTAGATCTTGTATCGTAAACCCTAGAAGTTCCCAAACGCAATTCACGAACTAGGTTTCATACTAAGTTCGTCACGCTTTCGGAGGTAAAGTTGTTTAGGCTAGATCAATAAGCCCTATTCAACATATCGATTTCCATTAACCTTGACTTTAAGTCTAAAGGAAATCACAATCGTATTCTCGTTTAATCACTTGGATACTTTTAGGCATCGTGTTAGAGGCAGGGTAGTGCTAGTCTTCACGAAGGGAAGTGGAGCAACTCCTAGGCCTGTAAAGGACGTCAGCTAGGGGAATCAAGTACGTAGGCTACTGCGGGAGCCAAGAGACGTAGGAGCACATTGGTAGCTGAATTGCTTGTAGGGTGAATTCAGTCTCGATACAGTCCTGTCCGAAGTCTGAGAGTAGGCTAGCGTCTGTATACCGTTCATACTAAGGGTGTTCACATCTGGACGAGGTTCCGGGGTTTTTCTGCTAGGTTTGCAGTTTCCTCGTTAACAAAATTCAGGTGTCTTGCATTACTTTTCCCTTCCGCATTATATTGTCTCTGATTTATATAATAGAAGTAATTGCAAGTTTGTTGATTCATAACCTTTGAGTGAATCCGTCTCTGTTGAGATGTACGAGAACTACGTTCTTGTTAGGGTTCGGTTCTCTGAACTATACTTAGGTTGTTGTTTGAATATTGATTTGTGAGATCGTTCAAACAACCATAATCAACTAGGTTCACGAAGTTGGTGGTGTATCTCGGTGTCCCCGCTTTTTCAGGGGCTCAGCTTGTTGCCAAGCTCCCATCCAATTCTTGTAAGATTCTTTCAGTTGACGATGATTAAAAAAAAAAAAATTCACGGTGCCATGGGCATGGCGCCACAACAAGGGAAGATTGAGACAAGGCCGTGGGCACATGCCTCCCAGCACATGGAAGAAAAGCAAATCCCGTAGAGCCGCACCAACGGGTACAGGCTCAACACCGCGAAG
Organism: Papaver nudicaule; assembly: GCA_023529015.1. Lineage (NCBI taxonomy): Eukaryota > Viridiplantae > Streptophyta > Magnoliopsida > Ranunculales > Papaveraceae > Papaver > Papaver nudicaule. The sequence goes on from JAJJMA010173758.1 coordinate 15,616, forward strand.
TCCCAGTGCACCAGGACTTGGCAGAACTTTCTACCGCAACGACAGAAAAAGGAATAAAACTCGACCCTACCCAGTCAGGAGGACACACAGGCGAACTCACGGCCTCACAATGATGGGAACCAGGATCGCATTTGAAGAACGATCAACACAAGGAAAAGACGACGGGCAAATCCAGAGGCATGGGGACGCATGGGGACTTGGGTCAGAAAAGATAAATTTATTTCTTTTAGATAAAATGCCAAATTTTATTTGAAATATAAAAAAAACAAAAAACGAAGATTAACACATTTCGTTCATAGAAACCAGAGTTCTGATAATAACCCTTTTTCAAACCTAAGCCTTTCCCTCATCAAGATGTCAAAACCCGACTTTCAAAACAAGCCGTCCAACAAAGAATAGTCTCGCTTATAAAGCATCTCCGCCCTCTGGCGAAAAACATTGTTCTTCTTCTTCAAACTCTCAATTACCTCATTAACCTTGTTAGACTATTCAACCAAAGCTTGTTCCTTAGCCCGTATGACTTTCAACATTCGGCCAGCCTTGTCAGATAACCCTTCCAAGTCCCTTTCGGCACGGAGGAGAGCCTTCGAACAGGGGAAGACGTTAGAGACCATCCCAGCACGATCCACTTCACGATTTCGAGCCGCTGACGAAGCCAACCAACGTTGCACATCAAAGCCTCTAAAACAACAATACGTCTCTCCCACCTCTGGATCATTCCAGAGGTTACGTCATACAGTTTCTCCTCTTCCATCTCCTTTATTACTGGAAGAAGTAAGGAGACCATGGTCACCATGACGGGAGTATCCTTCATCAACTGGTTGATAGCGATATGACCGTATTAGATCTTCCCGTAAAGATCCACATAAGGAGTCGGCACAAGGAAGCCACCAACAGATCTCTGTTCTTCAGAAAGGGAAACCATCTTTGGCTCGAAGGGAAGACCGGCTCCCGAGTAGTCGACATCATCTATTCCTAGGCTAACATCGTCAAGAACTAAACCGTCATTAGATGAAGGACCAGCATCATCAGTGCCACCATTCTCATCATCTTCATCCACAGCGACAACCGAAATTGGAGAATAGATCGGAGAGCCTCCCTGGGCAGATTTCTTCCTCCTAGGAACACTCGCACATTTCTTCTTGCGAGGTTGTGTCCCCTGAAAGGCAGAATAGCATTTGGTTAACAGACAACGAAAGGAAAAGACCAAGTTAAGACGAGA